>WEIU01020200.1:105227-127399 GCA_013389925.1 Aegithalos caudatus
CTGGGTGTGCGGGGCCACGAACTCGCGCTTGTTGGCATATCCCCATTCATCCGACCGCTCTGTTAGGAACCTTGTTTGCCACCTTGCGTGCCCCACTGGGGCCAAAGGGACAAGCAGCGGGGGAGAAGGACAGAAGGATACTGGGCTTCTGGCCTCCCANCGAGGACTACAGGTCCCGGCGTGCCGGGACAGGTCGGGAACCGGGGATAGCCGGGCTACCGGGGATGAGGGGGTGACGGTGCTCGTCCCCGCAGAGCCGTTCGTCTGGCGGAGGGGAGCTTCTCCAGCGCCCTTGGCGGGGTGCTGGGAAGAGCGCTCTCGTTCCAGGCTGTGGGACCGCAGGTCGCCGTGGCACCCGTCTGTTTTAAGTCCCGAGACGGCGGCCAACCCGTTCCCAAGGCCTCTTTCGGGAGCTCGAAGGGGGATAGTCGCAAGGTCACCCACTGTGTTGGTGTAGGCAGGAGAAGAGGGACTCGTTCCCGTGTTGGCTCTTCTCTGTTAGCGGTGGTCTGGCCTCTCCCCTTCAGCATACCGATAAACGGGGAATCTGAGGGGGCTCCTGCCTTCCCTCCGCAGAGTAGAGAAACAGTTCTTTGTTCCCTGCCACCACCTCGATGTTCTATGTACAGTAAGCCTTTACTTCGAAAATGCTGGCGTTTATGGAAGACTGCTCAGAATATCTCTTACAATTGATATTCAGTAGTTTCTTCTCTCAGAGCCATGTGCTTCAGCTGTATTTCAGTGGGTTTGGGGGTTTTAATTTTTTAATTTTTTTTTTTTTATTTATCACATTTAGGTGTAGTAGAAAGACATTGAGGGAATCCTACAGGAGGGCATTTTGCCATGTCAACAGCTTGAGCCCGTGACTTTTTTTATGCCTCCAGCAGGTATCAGTTGCATGCCTCAATCTTGGGAGCTGTTGGTATTATTAGGCTAATTAACTTACAGACTATCCTCTTTTTAGGAAAACAGGAGAAAAGAAAGAAAGAGATAATGTATTGTTGTACCTCCTCACTGCTTTCTGCAAAAAGTTGATGAGGAATTTGTGTCCTCAGTGTATGTTGAAACATTTGTATAGCAGATAGGTTGTTAAAAAAATTTGGCTGCTGTTCTTTTCCCAGTTTTCAATATCTGACTTCATAATAGGTTATGGATCTGGATTAGAATTTATCACAAGATAAAAAACTTACAAACTGGCTGTTCTCTTCCTGTTTAACTTGCTGGGATCCTAGGTTGTCCTCTCTTTTGAATGTCTCAAAGCCAAAAAGTTAAGAGAGCTCTATGTAATCCTCCCTTGAGGTAGTATAGTCTATACAAGCTCTTGTTAGGATTTAGGTCTTTAGCAGTTTACTTCATACTTAATTTGTGTGGAAAAGACTCTGTCTCTGTGCCAAGACTTTTGCCTTCTGAAAATGGCTTCTTCTTAACTGTTCTTAGAAAAACTGTACTTGCTTATTTCTTTGGTGTTATTCAGTTCTTACATGGACTTGGTAAGGTTGCAATGACCTACCAAAGTTTATTACATTACAGTAATTCCTTAAAGCAAGTTTTAAAGGCAAGACTTCTGTTCCACTCCCTTGTTCCTGTGTGTTTTTATGTTGCTGAGTCAACCACAAAGGAGGTTCCTTCCAGAACTGGCCTCTTTGTTGGCAGATCTGAGGTGTGAGATCTGTTTCTGGTTACCATCTTCCTAAAGCTAACCCTGTGTGAACGTAGAGTAGTACAGAAAAAGCGTAGAATCTGCATCCCTTTTTTGCAGTAAAGCTTCAAAATATTTGAGGGCTTCTTTAAAATTATTTGATCCATCCTGTCCACTAAACTAGACCAAGCAAACAAGTCTGGTCAGTTTTTAATTCCTCCTGACCTAGGCCAGTGTGGATACCTGGTTGTGCTGCTGGGGTTTTACAGGGGAATGCTGACTATGTATGTTTGTGCTCCATCCCTGCCCCCAAATAATTGTCACACGTCATAAACATTGGCTTGAGTGCTATGCAAGAATATCCCTAAAGCCCATTTTAGGAAAATGGTTGAACACAGTGTGTCTCTTTGAGCAAGGTGAGGGCAGCTGGAGACAGATCAGCCTCTGACTATGCTGCCAATTAAAAACTGGATATTCTTCTTTCCCCTGGAGAGTTGTGGAGGCTACTGGAAGTGTGCTTCCTCTTAAAATATCTGTGGTATTCATCTTCTTTGGATGATTGACAAAGTGTAGTGCTAACATGCCTAGTTTGGGTTTTTTTGTACCCAGACAAACATTGTTTGAAAATCTGTGTATAATGGGAGAGTTTTGTGTTGTGGTTTTGCATTGTGCTTTTGTGGGCTCTCTCCACTTCAGAGACTTCATCACAAGGCAGAGAGAGAGAAGGGAGGATTACTTCAATCCTTGGCAAGAAATTTCAGTTTTTATTAAGTAGGCACCTGATCCTGGCAGAACTCGTCTTCCCTCTGTGCAGGGATAGGCAATATGAACTGTATTGGACAGGCTGTTGGCACGTGTGTGTTTTGTGATTCTGTGCATGTTTAATGTCCCACTCTTCCCCCTCAGAAAACTTAAACTGAGGTTTTATGCTTGTAGCTATGCAGAGTCTCAGCTGGGTACACTTAATAAGATATGTGCTTGCCAGTCAAGGGGATAGTAAACATGGACTGGCAGCTGGTGCCCCAGCACCCTCCCTCACTCTTTCTTGTCCCTTCTGCACTCGTGCCAGCAGCATGTGGCACCCAGCACAACTACCCGGCCTCCCGGAGGAGAGGCTGGTCCTGCCATCCTTTGCGTGAACAGGTCTCTGCAAAGTTGCAGGGTGAGTCACGAGGCTGTTCAGGTGCTGCACTTGGGCTCTGGAGAGGCTGGTGCAGGGAAGCCATGCTGGAAGCAGCCGAGTGCCAGGGCAGGAGAGGTGTGTTAGATGTGCTGACAGAGCTCTGTCAGATCAGACAGTGGCCTGCCGGGTTACAGCAGCAGTGCTTGACAGCAAGGTGAGTGCGATGTATGTAATTGTGTGCAGGTAGTGGCTATACCCTTATTTCTTCTGAAAGAGAACCAGGGAGAGTTTTCTCTATCAGCATCCCTTTGTTTTGAGGACCAGTAGATTTGTGGTGGCTCTTCTAGAGACCATTACTTCTTGTTAGTATTTATGCAAACTGCTTATTCTGCTTTGTTCATGAAAAGGCACAGTTGTTTATCTCAACAGGTGGAGATTTGTTATCTTCTCTAGTCTTCATCCATCCTTTTCTCTCTTTCCCTAGGTCTCTTTGGAATCAAAACTTGTCTATGTTCCTGCCATTTTGTCAGTTTTAATACACTGCCCTGACTTGCTCGCTGGGAAGAGAGTATGCATCTGGAGATCAAAGTTGCTCTTAACTTCATCATCTCATACCTGTACAACAAGCTTCCTCGGAGGCGGGCAGACCTGTTTGGTGAGGAGCTAGAGCGCCTGCTGAAGAAGAAGTATGAGGGTCATTGGTACCCAGAGAAACCTCTAAAGGGATCTGGCTATCGCTGCGTTCATATAGGGGAGACAGTGGATCCGGTGGTGGAGCTGGCAGCCAAGCGGAGCGGGCTGGCTGTGGAGGATGTGCGTGCCAATGTGCCAGAAGAGCTGAGTGTCTGGATTGATCCTTTTGAGGTTTCCTACCAGATTGGTGAGAAGGGCTCTGTGAAGGTTCTCTACCTAGATGACAGTGAGGGCTGCAATGCCACAGAGCTGGACAAAGAAATTAAGAGCAGCTTCAACCCCGATGCCCAGGTATTTGTCCCTATTGGCAGCCAGGACAACTCGCTGTCCAACTCTCCGTCCCCCTCCTTTGGCCAGTCACCGAGCCCCACCTTCATCTCTCGCTCTGCGCAGCCCATCACTTTCACCACTGCCACCTTTGCTGCCACAAAGTTCGGCTCAACCAAGATGAAGAAGGGTGGAGGAGCTGGAGGAGGGGGCAGTGGAGCAGGGGCTGTGCAGCAACCGAGAATGGTCAGGTCTCCCACCACCAACCTGCTGAAGCACAAGGGCCTCTCCCTGTCAACGCACTCTTTGAACCTCATCGGGAGCGCTGGCAGCCAAGCCCCACAGTCACAGCTCTCCCCCAATGCCAAGGAGTTCGTTTACAGCGGTGGCTCACCAGGAGCCAACAGTCTATTCTTTGATGGTGTTACCAGTGAGAGTCAGGCCAGCAGCATCCCATCAGCATCGCAGTTCAATGCCAGCACGGGTGGTACCTTTGATATGGCTCAGGTCTTCAGTGGCAGCACCAATAGCCTCTTTTTGGAGAAGTCTCCCTTTGTGGAAGGACTCAGCTACAACCTGAATGCCATGCAGTATCCTAGCCAGTCGTTCCAGCCTGTTGTCCTGGCCAACTGAATATAAAAGAAGGAGAGTATTTTGGGGCAGGGTGGGAGGGGGGGAAACAAGAACAAAACAAACAAGAGGAAGAGAAAAGAAAAATAGAAATACACAGAAAACATTAAAACCTTACAAATATAGGTTCTTGGGAAAAGAGAAAGCTCAATGTTGTTGCGCTGTGCTGGTAACACTCCTGAAGCACTGAATTGTTTTTTAACTCAGTACCTGTGCTTTTTTCCTACTCACTTTCTTACTCTTTAAAATGAGTTTTGAGCTTCTTTTTGGTTTGTGTTCCCCTTTCCCCCAGCCCAGGACTGGTGCAACTGTAGGTCACAATGCTCCTGATTGCCTGCACCACCCCCTGCCCCACGCAGGACACATCCTTCCACCTGGGTGTAGGGATGTCATCTTCATACCACTGTGCTGGAGGAGGGACAAGAAGAGTCAGTGTTAGTGGGGACACACACATTCTTATTGCACACTAGCTAGAATGGGTGGGTGAGCTTGCTTTTTCTGTTACAGCTCTGCATGTAGATGGAGAACAACCCCTGTGCACACAGATGCAGACCATTGTGCTGTTACGGTCCCAGTCAAAGCTGGCATCAGCTGTTCTGTGTGTGTGCTGATTCTTCTCCTTGACTATCTCCCAGCATGTCACAGTCAGGGCAGAGCATTACTGTGAAATGGCTTCTTCCTGCTCCCTTCCTCATCTGAACTTCCAGCTGTGGATACAGGGGGACAGTGCTTTGAGTTTAGTGGCTCTGGTTATTGGACCTTTCTGAACCTGAGCAAGAGGGCCTTTTTATGCTCTCTCAGGGCTGCCCAGTCAGTCTGGATGACAGCCCCTTTGGTGTAGAAACGCCACCTGCCTCTCTGTGGCTTGGGGCAGGTGGCACTGAACCAGCTGGACCCCACGTGGATCCTGCCCCCAATTCCCGTATGTTCTCCCCAGCAACAGGGGCCAGCATCCACTTGATGCAGGCAGGGCCTCTGAGGTCAGAGTTCTCATTATCTGCTATGAATTCATCTTCTTGTCTCAGAGAGGAAATTCCTTCCATTCTAGTTAGCGAGGCAGCACAACTTTTCAGGAAGATAGGGTGATGTTGTTGAAGCTGCTGTCTTGAGTGGTAGCATAAGGGTTTATGCTTTCAGCCAGGTATTCATCTGACTAAATCCTTCACTTGCCTTTCTGGAGAAGGAGGAGGTGGCTGATCCAGTGAGAAAAGGAAACACCTATCATAAATTCTTCATTCCAGCCAGATCCCATCAGCATGGACAGCAGCAAGCTTAGGGCAGAGCTGGGATGGGCTCTGCAAAAGCAAGTGGTCATCTCAGCCTGTGAACATATGGTGCCTCTTCAAAGCAGGGATGAGACTGGTACTCTGCAGCTTTCTCCATGATGATGTGCTGCAGTCAGGCAGTAGTGGCTGTTCAGCTTGATCCCTTCTGTGTTGAGGACTCCAAAAAGCAGCTTCACAGAAAGCCAAAGGAGGGCTGCTTCATGCCCAGGAAGGGTGGAGGCTTTTTAGGTGGGAAGGGAGGTCTCCTTGGAGGCTGCTGTGTGAGCATGGAAGTGTGCAAAAAGGAGAGAGATGGAGACGATTAAACTCCAGTCTTTCAAGTTCTCAGTTTAAATGAAAAATAAGCTTTTGCTGCTTTCCAAACTTGAGGTTTGATTTTCTTTTAATGATGCTTCTTGGAGCGCAGTTTGAAATCCACTTCTCTTGCACTTGTGGAACCAATGTGCTCTTTCAAGAAATCTGTTTCAGGTGAGATGAGCTTTTTTGTGTGCTTTCCCTGCTCCCTTCCCTGACATGGAGGCACTCCGGTCCCTTTTGGTGAGCATTTGCAGAAGGTAATGAGCTGTCTCAGGGAGACTGCCTCTGCCCAGAGCTCTCCAAGGAGAATTTCCAGTGCACCCTTCCCCTGGATGGGTGATGGGGGTGCATGACACTGACCTTGTGCCCAGCATAGGTTCCCAAGCAGGCTGCTTGCTCTTGAACTATGACCAATGCAGTAGGTGGGTGAGGAGAGCAGAGCCCAGCCAGTTTCCCCAAAGCTGGTGCCCACAACCTCAACCCTGCAGGTTTCTAGACCAGGACAAGTTGATGAGGAATGGCCCAGCTGTTGCATTTCCCTTTTTTCTTTCCTTTGAAACCACTGCTTTTAATGTATGCTACCACTGCCATGGAGTCTGTCTCCCCAACAGGGTGCTGCTGGATGCCACCCCACATGCTGCACTGGACTCTGAGGGGTGCTCAGCCCCGGATGGCAGGACCTGGTCCAGTTCCCCCCACTGTCCCCACATCTGGCAAAGCTACCTGTGAGCCGCTGCCATGAGACAGTGTGCTCTCCGGCACAGGGAGGGAGAGAAGAAATGGGGATGTCCCCTGTCCAGCTGCTTCTGTGTGTGAAGCTTTGATACTGCTTTGCCCTGCCCACACATATTATACCTGCTTTAAAAATAGTGGTGTGAGTGGAAGGAGGAAAAGAAGAGGGACCAACCTTTTTGCATCTTAAAAGGAAAAAAGTGTGCTTCAGAAATGTTCCTCCAGCATCAGCCAGCAGTGGAAACTAATGGCCTTTTCAAGTCTTTTCTAGTCTTGGATGTAGGCGTTTAGCTTCAATTTTATTTTTTAAAAACCTGCACTAATTTACCTGGTTTCTTAGGAAGAGAAGAGAGATTTTTTTTTAACTTTTATTTTTTATGGGTTTATGTTCTTTTTGTTGATGTCTGTTTGTATTGAATAATTTGCTACATTTGTAAAAAGTAAGAGGTATATATAATATATGTATATTTCTAACGTAAAAAAATGTAATTTTTTTCTTTTCAAGATTTTTTCTTAAAAAGAGGAGAGAAAAAATATTTTTTCAGGAAAAAACTTTAAAAAAAAAAAGAAGTGGTGAAGATTCCTTTCTCCCCACTCAGCCTCCCTTTCCTCCTGCCCCTCTTCAACGAGTGAATCAACAGTTGCCTTGTGGGAGAGGGGTGAATGAGGACAGTAGAGTGTATACCTCCAAGTGGAGGGTTTCTGTGTGTGCTCTGCTTGTGGCTTTTTTGGAGATGGGGACTACTGAGAGGGGGAACCAGGGGGTTGCTGTCTTTTTTTCTTTTTTTCTTTTTTCTTTTTTGTCTTTAGCAGAGGAGGAATACAATCAGAGTTTTGTATTCAGAATGTTGTGCAATATTTTGGAATGGGATATTGGTGTGTCTAGAAATTTAGTTAAAAACCAAAAAAAACCCACAAAAAGGTTGATCAAATCTGTACAGTTTCTATTGTTCCAGATTTTTTTAAGTTTGTATTAAAAGCATGATATAATAACTATTTGTCATGTGGTGTGTGTTCAGTGCAGCAAGAACACCTCAGATGTGCCTGGTTTGGGGTAAGAAAGGATACAGCTGCCTTTGGATGAACTGTTCCTCAATGTCAACTTTGCAGGCAAGGTCCTGGTTTCACAGCATTAGGGAATAGCTCAGTGATGCCTGGGATTGTGCATCATGGCCAGCACAGCTGTCTCAGTGACCTCTCCTGCTGCCAAGAATAGCAGTACGTAGGAAAAAGTGGCGATGTGTCTGGCCATCCTTGGTCCTGCCATGATTCAGCTCTGTGGAGCAGGGGCAGGAGAGCTGGCTCTCCTCCCTGGGAGAGAGGAGGGAGCCTTTGATATGTGGTGCTTTGGGAGCCTTCAGTCAAGCAGCAGAATTCCTAAAATACCCAAATTCTGTGGCAGCTCACTATGACCATCACCTATGAGGCTGGGTTAGCAGCCCTCTGATGTCACTACATGGGTTAGATGAAACTTCCCATGGCAGTGCTTCCTGCAGAGAGGTGCTGATTTGGGGTTTATTTCTTTCCCCTCTGCACAGACTAGTTTGTGTTAATCCTGGGGTGGCTAGAGTACTGGCTAAGCAAAGGGACCATCAAGGTACATGTGCAGGCTCTGTGCTCCCTGCTGTGCATGTTCAACCAAGGTGACTTCGCACTAATGGGATGAGCTTGAGGCTGGCTATGAGAACATGCAGCAATGATAGTGGTCTGGGTTTGTTTCTCTTTCTTTTTAAACTCTCACTGCTCAGTTTCAAACAATTTCTGTTCAAAAGAGCATCTCCTTTTTAGCAAAAGGAGATGGCTGAGGAAGGTGCTGAAATGCCTGTCATGCCCCATGTATGCTGCTGTGTGACCTGCTTCCCTGGTCCCACCACACCCCTGCTGCTTCCTGTTTGAGGGCTGCCTCAAGTTCCCCATGCTGCCTCCTTAAAAAGCTGTTGAAGGGAGCTGCCCTGAATGTCCTTGAGGAAACCAAACAAGGAAATGGAACTGACTCCCACTGGTGTCAGAGTTCCCGCACCCCAGGGGTTCAGCCCTGGCTAGCAGTGATCCCTGGGGGAAAACTGAGGCAAGGACAAAGATAAAAGACAAAGCCACCCTTAATCTTCCAGGAACACAATCCCACAATTTATTGTCAAACTTTCTCCATGCAGTTGGGATGATTAAGAGACCGAACCTCTGTGCCGGGGGTCCTTTATACCCTCTTGGGAGGAGGGGGAGGGGAGGGGTCTGCCAGCCTATTGGGGCTGACCTGGGGCAGGTAAGGCTCAGGTGGTGTCGGGTAGCGAGGGTATGGGGGATTCTGGGTAGGTTCAGCAGATACTTTGTGTGAACAGAAAACCACCCAGTGCAATATGAACTAAAACGACTTAGTGCAATACAACACACTAGCATCCTTACCCATGCCCCCTCAGACCCTCTAGCCTAAATTTCTTCCTGGGAGAGCTTGCTGTGCCCTTGGTTATGCGAGCCCCAGGAGCTGGGCTGCTGCTCATGCCTACTGTGTGCCACGTGACTGTCATGCTCCACTAGGCAACAAATACATTTTTTTCCACTTTGCGTCTCAAACCCCTTGTAATCATTTATCTAAAGCACACATAAAATGCTTGCCCTTAGACATGTTTTTGGAAATGGAAAATCGAGGGTGACTATGTTCTTTCCTGATCCTTGCCCTGCATTTGCTCAGCTGTGACACAGGGAGGTATGGAGCCTTTCCCTTTTTGGGCACAGGTAGAGTCTGGAGTTGGTTTACAGCTGATAGCTGCAGAGCCTGGGCAGGGATTAGGGAAGAGGTTTAGTATAGCCATGTTGTTCCTGAGGTATTTGCCACCGCTGTCTCAGGGAGGGGGAGGAGTGTAGGGAGCTGAACCCCACGTAGTGCAGTGTGCAGGGAGAGGCTCTGCCTTCCATCAGCCTTCAGGAGAGAGCTGCTGGACCCCCATGTTGGGCCAGTGTGGGGTAGTGCCTGGATGTGGGAGTGTTTGCTGGATGTTTGGACAGTGACCGAGTCAGTACTAGAGCAACTTGCTCCAGCAAGGCATGGCAACAAGATGGGACTTGTCTCCTGAAACCTCCGAAGCAAGGGGCGTGGGGGTGTTGTTTAGACACTTGTCGTAGGGGACTCTGTTATTAAGAACAAAACTTGCAACTTGAGTCACCCAGAGGGTGGGCTCCTGCCTGAAAGGAGGAGACAGCTGAGTAGAAAACGCCACGCTTCAGCCTTGGGCTTTTCAGAAAAGTCTATGACAGCAGTAGCAGTGTTTGCCTCAAATTGAGCTGTATAGGGAGTAGGAAGGGGCTGGTGCCCAGAGGAAAGCCTTATGCCAGTACGAAAAGTCATGCACTGGACTGTATTTAAAATATAGGTCCAGGAAAATAGCCCAAGTTTAATTCAACAGGAAAGGTCTCCTGCTACCCCTCCTTCTGGAGACGTGGGATTATTGAGATTGAGTAACACATGACATGGGCGCTGCCAGCAGTGGGTGCCTCCCTGTGTCCCAGCACTTGCCAACTGAGACCGAGAGGTGGAAAAACACCATTAGTGGGAGGGTCAGAACCTGCTGAGTCCTTGGCATCCCTGAGGAGTTTTCCTGCCAATGCCACCTGCTCCACGCTCACATGGCTGCAGCTGCAGCACTGCCCGTGGCCTCAGCGGATGTGAGGGGCAAGATTGACACCATGGTTGCAAAGAGCCAGACACCCCACGTGTGTCCTCTGCCGGAGCACAGGCACCAGTCCAGCTGCAGGCTGTGGCCAAGGTTAGCCACCTCCAAAACCTTGCACTTTTTCCTTTGGTTTCTGTGGTGGGATTCCAAACACAGCTGGGAGCACATTCACCCCTAGCCTTGCAGACCTGTTCTTCCGGTGTCCCCCCCACTGCTGCCTGTGTTGTCACGTCCAAAAACTTGATATTTTTATAAAGCTGATGAAGAATGAACTTTTCACCCTCCATCCCTAAAACAGTGAAGGATAAGCCCGGTCTGGCACACATGGTGCTTTTGAGTTGTACTGGTCACGTTTTGTGTGTGGCCATTGCCAGTGGCAAAAATGACTCCAACATGGTACATGTATATGTGAGGAAGGAATGTTTTTCTTCCCTAAGAAGCCCTCAGAAGGCACAGCAGAGATGTAGGAAAAGAGGGTCAGGATTTAATTTTGACTGTTTGCCTTGAGAAGGGCAGGGAATGGTACAGGTGAAAGTGGGAAGGGAACTTTCTCACTCTTCACCAAATGCTGTGAAGGCAAGAGGAGTCCCCATGTTACTCTGCAACTGCTGAGTCCTAGTTGGGGGGTGTGGCATTTGTGCTTTTTTTTTTTTTGGCCTTATACTGCTGGCACAGTTTGCTGAAGGAAGCAGATCCTCAGGAGGGAGTGTGTCCCTCACACTTGACAGGGTGTTTCCACCAAGGACAAAGTTTTCCTTCAAGTGAATCAGCCAGAAACTGCTTGCAGCAGGTGCAGCTGGGGCTTTCATCAGACAAAAATGAACCTGAAATGACCCACACAAGGTGATGCATAGGGAGGGCGATGGGTGATGTTGCTGCAGCAGGAAATGCTTCTTTCACAGGCGTCAGTTGCGGAGCTCAGCAAATTCATGCAAGGGCCAAGTCCAGCTTTGCTCAGCAACAGGCATTCTTGCATTTGCTGATCTTCTTGCGATTGGGTTCAGTGTCAACACGTGTTGCACTGAGCTCCCTCCAGGCATGAGTGGCATTACAGCAGGTCTTGGGCACAGGTCTTTCCAAAATCTACCGGGATCATCTTCTGTCCCTGCCTGTGTCCAGCATTGCTGCTGAGCTGCAGCCAGGAGGACTCTCCAGATGTCCCCCACAACATCCAAAGTGGCAGCACTCACACAATGTGCTGGGCAAGTGAGGGGCACACAGAAAAACTGGGGGGAATCCCAGACACCTATTCTGCCAGGGGAGAACTGAGGTTGTCCTTTTGGGGACAGACTGGCAGCATAGTGGAGAGCACGGAGAAGAGAGCAGCAGTGGTGTCTGGAAGACCATGAACATGAGCCAAGGAAGAACTGGGGAGCAGAGGGAAGGAGGACAGCAGCTGAGGGACATCTGAGGTGTTTATATGCAGGTGCTAACATCATGGGGAGGCAAGGGAGGCAGGAACTCTCCTTTTCCCATCCTTACCTGGTGAAAAGGTGCATGTTCCCAGTGACCCAACATGGGTGGCAGCTGCGTACAGCCTCCTTTCTTGTAAGCACAGCCAAGCAGGGCCTCCCCATCCCCACCTGGGTTCCTGCTGCTTGAACTCTCATACATGATCTTCCTCCAGCTCTCAATCTGGGCTGGTCCTGGCATGGTGTTTCTCCTCTGGGGACCTGGCCAGATCTCACGGGGGGGGCATGAGTCACAGTGCTGTCGTTGCCTCCACTACAGACATAGAGATGCTGAGGCTTGGGGAGAGGCTGTGGCTTCACTGCACTCACAGGGGGTACAAGCCCTGGGCTGGCAACCATCGGTCTCTTCTGCTGCCTCATACTGATCCTCCAGCACTGGGAGCTGCTCTGAATGGGAAAGGAGGTGATGCAAAGGGATGGGACAGAGGCATGCTGGGGAAGGGCAGCTTATCCCTTGCAATCATGCTGCCGCTAGCCACCACACTGCTGCCAGCTGCCACGGAGGAAGGGAAAGGGCTTAACAAACCCAGACAAAATATATCTAACAAAACAAGACCAGAAAAAACACAAGTGGACTGTGATGCTCCAAGTCAGAGCCAAAGGGGATCTGCACTGCTGAGGAGAGCAGTGTAAGATGTCACTGTTGGACACTGGATGCTATAACCCACAAGTCTAAGTGCTAACACATCACCACAGGGAACCACAAATTGCTGTTTTTTAGAAACATAAAGAAAATTTCTTATGGTCTAGATTATAAGTCACACCACAGATCAAGTGTATAAAACCATGCCAGACATCACTTGGTTCTTCAAATGAGAGACTTGACCATTGAGAATAACCAGTCAAAGCCAGCTAGGAAAGATTATTTTATTGTGATAAGGCTTTATTTTTAATCTCGGAATTGTTGTCTTTTTCAAAGGTGCAGTGCTCTTTGAGAAATCCTATTTTCTTTCACAGAGATACTTGTTATGGAAAATATTTGACCAGTCACAGAACTTAAGTAGAAACCTTCCCAAAGCCAGTTGTTACAGAGGTGACAGTGGGGGCTACAAGAGCTCCATTGCCAGCAGAGAATAATTGTCTTGGGTTATGGAACCAAAAATGTGTATTCTATTTAATCTGTGAAAACAGTTGGGGAGATTTTTTTTTTTTTTAATCTCTGTAACTCCAGGGGGGAGGAGGGTGGATGCTTTCTGATAATGGCCCAGCTGTTAAAACTGGGTAAGGCAGTGTTTCCTATCTCTTCACCACACATCCTCCCTCGGGGGATATCTGCTGCTAATGGGCCATTAACGCTCACCAATGACATGACACAATACATCATCCCATTGTGAGATGCTCCACCCAGTGAGTGGGGGTCCCAAGCATTCCTAACTAGATAAAAGTGAGATCCAGGAACACCTGGCATCCTGTTTTCCACTGGATTCCCAGAGGAAGACTGGACCCATCTCACCACCACTGGAATTTCTACAGGATCATCTCTATTCCACAGAACTGCATCTGTTACTCCAGGAGGATTCATCTGGACTGCTTTTAACACCCTGACCAACAGGGTGTCAGGCCACATTCCTGACTCTGTCGGGTTTTCTAGGGTTTGTTGTTTGTCTGTTTGTTTTGTTTGCTTGTCTTTCTGTACTACTACATTTGTATTTTTAATATTCCTAGTAAAGAACTGTTATTCCTATTCCCAAATCTTTGCCTGAAAGCCCCTAATTGCAAAATTGTAATAATCTGAGGGAGGGGGTTTACATTCTTTATTTCAAGGGAAACTCTAGCTTTTGCTGGCAGATACCTGTCTTTCTAAACTTAGACAATAATATAGCATGGTAACCAGCAGATACTCCATCAGTCATATAAGGCCAGTATTTATTGCAGGAGAAAGCCACTGACCACATCTTTATCTGAACACACAGACAACACCACAGCTGAATAGATTTTGCTATTTTACATTTTTGAGGAAACAACTCCAGGCTTCCCAGTGTGCACCTTAATATGTTCTGAAAGGACCTGAGTCCATCCAAACTTGACTCCAGTGTTTTATATTGTGAGGTGCCTAAGATTGACTGGACTGTTTACTCCTCTGAGTGCACAGAGTAATTGCTAAGACCTGTGCGTTTTCCAGCAGCACCTGATTGATCTCTACTTGGGATGGAGCTTTCCTGGGAAGTGGAATGAACTGATTGAATGAGGCCATCTGAGGGCCACAATAGCAGTCTTCAAAGCTTAATTAGGAAGTGGAGGTCTGTGTTAGTAACAGTGTCCTGACCCTTGCCTTGCCTGTCCAGTAGGGCTTCCTAGTCCACAACCTGATGGAACTGGTTATCTTCCTTTAACATACCTGGAATGTGCTACAAAGTTGCACAAGTATCTTCTCCAGAGCTGCTCTGCCCTCATAGGGCTGCAAGAGCTGGTGGGGATGGGCCTCAGGAGGAAGCCACAAAAGCCAGACCACAGCACTACACTGGAGGAAGACCGTGTCACCTCAGTGGTGTGACAAAGCTTCCCATGTATGGCTGAATGTGCCTTTTGGCTTCCACAGCCTAGAGGTAAAAAGGCAAAAGTATGGGGTGTCACTATGTTTGCCTGGTTGACAAAAACCCAATGATTTTATCCAGTGATGCTTGTTAACCTTGACAGAATTGGGTACAGGGAGCTGGCTCTGACCTCACAAAGTCCCCAGCAAACCCTTCCCAAGTATTCTTCTGTGATACAATTCTGTTGAAGAAGGTACAATTAGCAAGGCCTCTCTGCCCCCCAACCTCTTTCCCCATTTATTTCATTGTCTTTAATGTTATCCTCTCTCTCTGCAAGGCCTGCAGACAGAAAGGGATCTTCACTGCAGGCTGTGCTGCTCCCTTGGTAGCAAAATGCGCAGAGAGCTTTTCCTTTGCTCCCATGCCTGGTGATGCCACTCTCTTCACCTGCAAATACTGGTGGGGGAAGTGGTAATTGTTCCTCCTAGAGGTAATTGGCACTTGGCAGGATCTTACTCACCTTGGTGGTGACAGGGGCTGGCTTTCTAGGCTCTTCCACCAGCAAAGCAGGCTGCAAGGGTTGTGGCTCTCCACCTCGAAAACATTTAAAAGCCTCTTACCCAGGGGTGCAGTTGTCTTCACTCCTGCCTGGAACCTGCCCTGCCAAAGCATTCACTCATGCTGGGTGAATGCTGCCCTCTTCACACCTTGCCAAGCAAAGCAGATCTGACCTCAGGGAGTTAAACACTCAAACTGGCCCACAGATGAATGTACCTGCTCTGCTTTGTGGCTCTGTCCAGCAGGTGGAGTAGAAAGGAAGGTGAACAGATGCAACTGCACCCCTGTAAATGTTTGCTGTTACATGCACATGCTGCCAAAAGCTACAGGAAGACCCCAGGGGTATAGAAAGCCCAGCCCTCTGGATATGACACCAGCTAATGCCATTATGGGTGCTACATTCCCCTGGTGCTCATCCACCTGGGGAACTTGGGAAGTATCCTTCTCCAAAGCTCTAACCTTTTCTCCCTCACATCTCTATCTTCCTTGCTCCAAGGGATTATTTTCCCTGAATGCTGTGCCCTGATCCTAGGAGCAAACAGCAGCCAGCAGTAGGGTGTAAGGGAGAGTTCTGCCATTTACTGAGCAGCCCTATCTCTCCCTTTGCCTCCTGGGGTACCTATTCCCCTTATGCCATTCACCTGTAAGCAGCTGATTCCCTTTTTTGCCCCTCTACATTCTCTTTCTGGTGTTCTCCACCTCCCACATATGCCTTGCCTGTCTGGCAACAGCTGCCCTCCATGCAGCGAAATAGCATTTCCAAAAACATCAGCCTCAGCAGGTGGCTGCATTGCACAGTGGGAGTGCTGGCTGCACACGGGCCCATCCTGGAGCAGTTGGCTTGGCTGGCAGCAGCATCCCTGCTCTGCTACCACTGCTGCAATAGCCCAGTTAGTAGCTCAGGTGTTGCCACAGTCTTTGGCTACAGCCCACGAGCTAATGATGGAGCAGGTGGCAGATGCGAGGATTGCAGAACCGTGGCAGGAGATGAGGGGAGTACATTTGGAGCAGCTTGTTGAGACCACTCTTTGCTGACCAGCTGGGATGATGGGTTTTGCAAGGTGTGTTCTTGCTTTGCAGAAGTCTCCAAAACAACCTTCAACCTCTGAAGGATGCTACAGCTTCATTTGTCTCTGCCACCCCCCTCCCAGGATGTCCAAAATTATTTTGGGATTACAACAGTGACCAGAGCCATGGCCACTGGTTTACAGCAGAAGGAAAACTTGTTAAACCCCAAAGGTGTTTCATCAGAAGCAAGGTGGCAACTGAGGCACATGGGAATTACTGATCCCAAAGCAAAGCTATAGAAGGGAGAGAAGAGGAGAGGAGAGGAGAGGAGAGGAGAGTTGTGGTGGAAACTGTCTAGAAGTGTACAGGCGATGCAGGGAAGAATGCGCAACTTGACACACAGCAAGAGCTTGAGGAGCTTTCTCCTCAAGCAGGTTGGAGAACTGATTAAAAAGAAGTTTAGAGCTATTGACCAAAGAAGCTTTTGATGCACTTTGAGTCCCGCTGTGCTTACAGAAGTAGGAGATTGTACCTTCTCGGTAGGCAAACAGGATTATGTCAAACTACCTAATGCCATGATTCAGTTCTCTTACTAATGGAAACATTGAGTGTGGGCTAATTGCTTGAGCCAAAAAGGGAGGCAGGTTTTATGGTCACCATGCTGTGTTGCCCTACAAACTGCTCCTTTCAGGGCTCTGCATAAAGCAGTATAGATCCAGCTCTCCTTGCTTATGCTTGAGGAGTCAGGATAACAGATCCTCTGAATTTTTCCATCCCAAGCTCCTGTCCTTGCCATCCTTCCCCGGTGCCTGTTTCTGCTTCTCCTGTGCTCAGTATCAGAGCTGACTTTTGTGGCAGCATTATAGCCCTTGGGTGTCAGGCCCTCAGTGGGCTGCAAAGAAAAGGAGCGAAAAAGTCTGCTCTTGGATAACAATCCGTTATAGTGATGCTTCTTTCCCCCAATGGCTCCAAAAACACCCACTGCTGCTGAAACACAGCCCCATCTTGAGAAGAGCTGTGTGACAGTGGGTGTCATGGCAGCCATTTTGTACTAATAACAATTTCGTACTAATACCATGTTGTGGTAGGGAAGACAGAAATGACTAAAATGTTGCGGAGATAGTCAAGTCATGAGAGTATTACTCAAGTGCAATTTATCTGGGAAGCTGCAATTCACAGCTCTGCTATTACAAAAATACCACAGGGCCTAATTGAACACATTGTTGTCAAGGTATCAGCTGCCTGAATGCAGCTCCAGGCTACTTTACCATTCAGACTGGGCATCGGGTCAGAGCCATCCACTGCTGGCTCCCAAGTGGTTGGTGCCAACTCCAACAACAATAGTTTTTTCTGGCCTAATACCAGGCAGGCCTAAGGTGTCTCTGCTTGCAAACATAGTTCAGTGTAGCATGCTTAGGGTAAGATTAGGGTAACAATATAATCTGTGCGAAGTCTAGCCAAACAAAGGAGATGGAGGGAGGGGAAAACAAAGGGTAACACAAAGGGACAGCTGGAAGAGAGAGCAGCCTTCCAACAGGCCAGAGAAGGGAGGCAGGAAGGACCTGGGTGTGAAGAGTACAACAGCTCCTATAACTGGCCCATTTCTCTCCTGCTGCTGCTGTCTTGGAAGAGATGATCCGGGCTTCTTCTGAAAATGCCTAGTGAGCAATTACCACAAATACCTTCCCTGATACATTCTGTGACACTGTGAATCTAAATGACATATGTTACAGGAGAGGAAAAGTGATCTTACATGGACTCAACGAGGCATCTCAGCCCTTTGAAAAGACCCTCCCCGAAAGGCTAATCTGGGTCCAGGCCTGCACAAGAGGCAGCAGAAGCAGCCAGGCTTTGGGGGAGGGCTGTTTTGGTCCTGAGGGGTCTGGTCCAAAGGAAGAGAAAGATGCAGACACATCGGCATCTCAGTGCCCTGCAACCAGTGATAACTCTGAGCTGTTGCTGCCCCAGACTGGGAGATCAGAGGTGCAGTCTCTGCTCTGGGCCAGAGAAAATCACTTGTGTGAGGAAACACAGATGAGACCTTCCATCTAGCTGGCCTCCACATGGTGCCCCTGCAAAACTCCTCTACTCTCAGCTCCTTGTGCTGACTGCCAACACAGATGTCACGATCACCAGAGAAACCGCCTTTTCCATACACTAGAAATGCTCAGTCTTTCCTCAGCGTGGCCAGCAGCAGGTCCTCAAACCTCCTGCCAAGGCTGTTATTTACCACCTCTCCTCAGTGGGGCATGATGGCCTAAGCAGAATGTGTGCCCAGGATCTCGGTGCCAGTGGGATGCAGGAGGAGAATGAGCTTCCCCAGTGCCTGGACAAATTCACAGGCCAGCAGCCTTGCAGTGGGTGCAGCTGAATGATGCAGAGGCAGGGAGGACATAGAGTGGGACTTACTGCTCTGGGATGTCAGTCCTAGTGGAAAACAGCAGTGAGGAGTTAGAATATGCCATAAATATTTACTAGCTAAGGCATCCATCTCCTCAACGGTTGTTAGAAGTTCTTAGATGGCTTCAAATTTCAGGCTTGGGCTCCATTTTCTGCTCTAGCATCATGAGAAGCCAAGCACCATCCTGACGAGACCAGGTCATGCCTCCTGTGCAGAAGGTGACTGCATGGCTGCCAAACCAGCCCCAGATCTGCCGAGCCCTTGGGCAGCACAGTCACCTCCTGTGAAGTATGGTTGGTTTGTGGATGTGGAAATAGCCCAGTGTGGTTTGAGATTGGGACGAGCCACATTGTTCACCCCACTGACAGGGGGCTGCTGAGAAATTTGCTCTGGGAGAAGCTAACACAGTCTCGGCCTTTCTTTCAGCAGTTGGCCCTCCACCAAATTCTGGGGTCCAGCAGTGTGTTCCTTCTCAGCCTGCACAGCACAGGCACATGGCTGGTGCTAAGGAGACACACTTTAAATAACCACACCACAGTGACTCATGCCTTACCCAAGGCAGCCTGGCTGCTGGCATATAAAGCATGAAAGTCAGTAATCTTTGGAAGAAGAGAGGATCCTACAGTGAGCAGACATATGGCTCAGTTCCTGGCCAGAAGGTGGGAGGGGTGGAAGCATTTCTAAATGAGATAGGCTGGGAGGCTGAGGCTTGCAGGTGCAGAGCAGTAGCCTCCCCAGCGCTGCCCAGCTCTGTCCTCCTGACCTGCTGCCACACGCACAGCCCCTTGTCTCTGGAATTTCCCTGAGTTAGCAGTTTTCCAAGCTGGGGAGGCTTGGGGGGTAGGGAAAAAGCATGCAGGAGCAGTGCCTGAGCCCAATGTGGCTGACATGGGCGGACGTGGAATGCTCTTTTGCCCTTTGCAACATTCGTCCTGTAGCACCGAGGTGGCAGAAAAGGATAGGCAGTTCTGGTGCTTAGGGTGCACCTTCACCTTTCCCTCTAGCATTTCAATCATCCTCCATTTCCCCAGCCCCCAACAGTTCCAGAACTGCCTTTCCCATTCTTCCTCCCTCTCAAAACTTTCCCCATTCACTCAGCCTCCTTCTCACACCAGCTCCCCTCAGCACAGTCACATTCTTCATTCCCTGTCCCTTTCCTCCTACCCCAGACCTATCTTCCCACATCTTCTGCACTTCTTTTCCAGCTCCCCTCCCTGGAGGGCCACTCTGCAATCCCTGTTCTCTGCTTCTCTGTGCCATCTCTGCACCCCTTCCTCCTTGTCTGTTGCCTGGGGCCACATCTTCCCCTCTGGCAAACAGTCACCCCTCAGGACCTACTGTGGTGTTTCCCACAGACCTCCCCACAGCCTCCAACCCCTTCCCACAGCTGTTTGCTCCAGATGCACAACAGTGGCTCGACAGGCTGGACCAACTTTCTGTCAGCAGCCCATATTGAAGACAGCATTCATTTTGGGTTGCATCCCACTCTTCTTGCCTCTTCTCCAGGCTCTGGCTGGGTTGCCCTTGACAGCTACATGAGCTGCCTTCCTCAACCCACAGGCTGTTTTCAGGGACTGGACATCCTGGAGCTGCTCGTTGGCTTTGGCAGGGTAGTGTAAATGTCACGTCCCTGCCTGTTCCCAGCCTAATGCCTGTCCCCAGCCTGAAGCGATGCCTGCATGTCTCTCATTATGTAAGGCGTAATGTGAATGGAAGCTGGGAGGCCTTGGGCTGGCTTGTATGCCATGAGTGACAGCTGCAAAAATGAGGAGAGAACTATTTTTAAACCTTCCTCTGCCGTCCTTCTCCAGCTCTTTTCCCCACAGCTTCAGCCAGGCTGTGTGGATTTCCAGCCCATGGAGGCAACTGGTCCTGCTGGGTTCTGCTGAACAGGTCCTCAGCAATTCTTTGTATTATCACAGAAGGACATGCAGCACCTCAGCACAGGGCTGGTGGTACCCAGAGGACATGTCCCTCTTCCAGCTCTCTGGCCATCAACAGTCCCCTGACATCCTCTCCTTCACCTCTCAGAGCCCTGCTTGTCAAAAGGATCAGCAGCGTTCCTTTCTTTCCCCTAGCCTCTCTCTGTAACTTTAGAAAGGTCATTCCCTCCTCCTTCAACCACAGGGTTATCACAGTTCCTTGGAGAAGAGCAGAAGGGATCTAAGGGGGAAAAACCTACCTTCTACTATAGAAACATGATACCCCAGCACCACTCTGTCCCTCAGAGTGAAAGCAAGAGACAGATGGTCGGGAGCAGAGATCTGCGTAATTGTCCCCATCTCCCACTGAGTGCTGTTGGCACAGGAACTGGTAGGGAAGAGGCAAGGTGGGTGAGGAGCTGTCTAAGAAAGGAGCTCTGACACAGTCACAGGGAGAGTTGTCAAAACCAGCAGTGTTTTGCCCCTTGCTGTAAACAAAGCACCTCTCAAGTTGTAACATTGGAAGAAAGCATGCAGAGGGTGGACACTGCCCATGCGCTGCCAATTTGGCTCTGAATAAAGACACTCAGTTTAAGGATTTGCCCACCAAACAATTGTCTGGAGAGACCAGCAAGTGTGAGGTACCCCTTCACCTGGCATTGCTGATGCTGCTCTTGACACCCCTTCTCAGGAAAGATGGAGCTGACCTATAGCGGTACAGAGCAGGCTTGTGAGTGGCCATTTTGAGTGTGGAGCTTGTTTAAACAGGAGAATTTGAGAGGGGACAGCATAGATGCATCAAAAAGATATGCTAGGGCAAAAGTCTAATTTGTTCTCTTAGAAGCTCATCTGGATCATAAATACATTTAAACTTAAAATTAGAAAGAAGTTCCTAGCCAGCCATGGTATAAACTTCTGTGACAGCCTGTCAGGCTGGAAGGTGGGCAGAAGCTGCCTAATTTGGTAAGAGACTCAGCAGGCTGGTAGTCACTGCATGGCAAGAGAGGAGGGAGCCTACAATGAGCCATACACAGGTCTGAAGTAAAGCTTACAATCATGTTCCCAAACTGGTCCCTAGAGGGATTCAATACAGAGCTGAAACAGCAGTATATTGCATCCTCTCTAGGTTGGTTACATATCATTAATGTCAGGCTTCAGGGTCCTCCTAGATCTTTAAAGAGGCAAGAAAGAGGTCACCTCTTTTCCTTCTGGGTTTTTAGGAAATTAATTTCCTTCATTTCTGTAAGGTCTCTGGCCACAGTAGCCACAGGACTGGCAAGGCAGGGAGGAGAATAGGGTCACTTCTGCTGTTCTTAGTCGCACTTGGGGTTTACCTTGCTCACAGGCTCAGGACAAAGTCAGCTCTAGGGCTAGGGAAGCATTTCCCTCGGGCTTGGTTGGTGTGCTGTGGCAACCTGGGGAGCTTGAGTTACTGTTCACCATGGCAGGCAATGCCCTTCTAGGACTCCTTGGCTGCATTTTCCCTATTGCAGGAGCTTGGGGAACACTAGAGACACTTTCTCTCTGCCACTCACTCCTGCTGCCGTTTGCATCCTCAGGTTTCTGTGGACCTTGGCCACGGGAAGGGAGAGAGTGCCTTTAGGCAGTCAGGATGTTCCCTGGATGGTCCCCAAGTGTCTTGCTTCGGGCAGGCCCAAAGGAGTCCAAAGTCTCAGCCCTACGTTTCAGCGCGGCAGGGAGCCCGCACTGTCACAAGACCCTCAGCCTCTGAGACCTGCTATTTTTCCCTGCCCCATGTCCCCCTCAGGGCGGCTGGGGCTGCAGGGCACACCTGCCGTGACGCGGGAGCCTCGGTGAGGCCTGCAGGGAGTCAGCTCAGAGGACTTCGGAGAGATGTCGGAGCCCGGCAGGTGCCGTAGAGCAGGAGGCTGAGACTGCTCCTTACCCTGCTCCAACCGAGCAGTGCCGACCCCGGTGCTCCGGGACCACCGGCGGCCGCCGGGCCTTGCGGCGGGCAGGCCCCGGACGGGGTGGTGCGCGCTGC
>WEIU01020200.1:127423-147108 GCA_013389925.1 Aegithalos caudatus
GCGGCCCGACCGCCATTTGCGGCGCCGCCGGGGCCGTGAGGGAAGGGCGAGCGAGCCGTGCCACGCCACGGTACGGGCGCTGCGGTACGACTGCCGTCTTGGGACTTGATGAAGCCAGCCTTTCCCTCAGGATAAAGATTTGGAATGGCAGCTTATCCCGGGCTGCAAGCAGCGTGCAGGAGCAGGACACCGGAGGAAGTTCGGTTTGATGCGAACTTAGAAGATGAGATTACTTCTCCTCAAATGATCTATTTTGCATTTTGAGCCACAGCTCAAAGCCTGGGGCAGGGGGGCCCTACCGCCTCCTCACTGACACCGTGCAACACGGACATGGATCTGGCTCAAAGCCTTGCTGCTCTAGCCTATAGCTGGGGGTGGGGCAGGTGCTGAGCCTGCTCTTGCAAGCTGGAAGCATATTTCGGGAATAAAGTGTACAAGAACCAGTTTTGATCATAAAAACTGTGATCAGGCACAGAGGGAAAAGGTACATGAGCTCACCTCTTGCAACATCTGGAATACTGCCAGCAACCTTCCACTCTACTTCCCAAGCCAGCCTCTTTTACCTTTTCCTTATGGGATGAAGGTTAATCCCCTATTACTCTTTTGCAATTATTTCCCAGTGATACCCCAACCACCTAAGCACAACTCTATCGCAGCTATACCATCAGCTTCTGGCTTTACTCCCTTCCTCAGAAGCTAAGACACATTTTCTCAGTGGTCATGTCCAGCCAACAACCACAGCCAAGAGAGCAAGCAAAAACCTCAAGGCACTTGGTGGATGCAGCTCTTGCACATTTCTCAACTGCAGCATTCCATTGCTGCTACAGACCCAACTGGAGACAGATCCTTTCTGCTTTTCTGTGGATCTGGTGTAGCCAGCAGGAGCAAAACTGAATACCAATGTATCTGAAGTCCCAAGATCAGCAGATCTTCCCAACACACAACAGGAAGGAGGCTGAACAAGCAGTTGCTATTTTTCAGATCTCTAATAGCTGCAACATTTCCCAAAGGGAATTAGTAATATAATGTGCAGTTAGTACATTTATAAACTCACTCCCCACCCACCCAAGAGAACAAGCTCCCTGAAGAGAAGGAAGTGTAACAAACATTGGTGCTGCTGCCAGCTGATATCCCAACAGAGAAAAAATGCCAAATACCCTCCAACTGTGTTAAGGCCATGTAACACCAGAAGGATTACAACAACCAGCACAGCTTTGCATCCACTCACTTTCTAGGGCAAATCCTTGGTTTAGCCATCAGAAGTCCCTGGCCTTTGTTAAGTGGTAGAGGTCAGGCCTCTCCCTCTAAAAAGGAAGTCTTTTGCTTTCATAAACAAACTGCCTAGGTCACTAATCCTGCTATGCTCTGGAAGACAGACAGATAAACAACTCACTGACATTTAGTTTGTTCCTTGCTACCACCTTCCATCACTAATCATACAAGATACCTTTTACAAAAGTGGCAGTTTATCTAGCGATTATACTGAAGCACCAGTGATCTTGTCTACTTTGAAAGCATATGTGAGATGCAGTGAATATATATAAGACATAAATTTCTTACAGGTTGATCTTCAATTACCACCTTTTGGAAAACAAAACCAAAAAAAATCTCAACCACCAACAATGAAACCCCCAACAAATCAATCAACCAACTGAGGTTTAGTAAAAAAAAAAAAAAAAAAGAATGGCAAGGTATAGAGAAAGCTGTCCTCATGGACAAAACTTACTCATTCACAACCTTACTTCTTCCCATGAAAGAAAGTAAAATTCTGATTACTTTGTGGATGTTCCCAACCCCAACATAACAGACAAAGCACAATCCAAGCGTCTGTGGCTGACTTGTGTTCAGATTTCTTCCCCTACCTGAGTTCAACCAAGAATCACTGCAGGACAAACATAACACCTTCCAATGCTTTTGAAACCAGTTAATCCAGAAAATACAAGCAGGGAACTGCATACCTGTTACCTTCACACTTCACACATGGGAAATGCACAGCAAGGACCTGCTCCCAATAGGTGATCAGGTGCTTCAGAGTCTACCAACTTCACTGCAAATTGCAGGTGTAGTGCTGGCAGTGGAGCTGTACACCGCACAGTATACTATCTAGAGAACAAAATTACTGGCTCTCATCATAGTGGAATATACATTTTATTTCTTAAAAAGGAAGGGTACTAACAGAATTTAATACAGTCAAAATTTTACATTTTAAACAAAAGCTTTTCTTTTTCTTAAAAACCAGTTACGATCAGAGAGGTGAGAGGACTTAAACTACTCACAAAATCCAAGCCAAAGACTTTTGAGAATTCAAATCTGTCGTTTATACATTTTAAAAAGTGTAATAAATGGAAATATAAAATAATACCGACTCTGTAATAGTGAAATGCCCTTTCATCATTAGATTGCTGTTTAAGCACCTTTATTTTCACCCATCAGCTGCCAGGAGTGTTTAGGTTTATGTACAAAATAAGCAGTTTGGGACAGAAGAATCATATATAAATTAAAACCATTTATGGCAATACAGTTTTTAACCCAGCTGCTTTATAAACTTTATTATCTCTTTCACTTCTGTGGAATTTTTCAGCAAGGATGATCTCAAATGCGCTTGATGGACTGCTTCAGAAAGCAGCTACATATACAGGAATTATATAGACAACCTCAAGGAGTAGACATCCAAGAGATTAAACACCTTAACATGCAGTAAAACTAAGATCAGATTTATATCTTATATAAATACTGTGCAGATTTATCATCCATCCCACTGAATGAATGGGACAGATCAGTGTCATCTGAAGACAAAAAATACTTTTATCCAAGAGGCAACAGAATTTCAGGCCAAATATAGCAGATAGGAGTTTCCTCAAATTATTTAGTTAAAAATTGTGTGTGTCTGAAAAAGCTTTACAAGAACAGAGTTTTCAGAGTAACTTGCACATTTGCTTACCTGTTTCATAGCTATTTTACAGCCTAGAGACACCGAGAGGAGGAAAAAAAAAATAGAAGAAAATAAGAGATGCCATTGTCTTTGCCCACTATGAAAGATGTGGCTTTGTCATTTATGGAACACTGCAGACACAACTGTTACCAGAGAGGCAACTGCTCCAGTACAGCATTAAAGACAAAGTTATATTACAACTGGAGAAAGTGCCATCACAGGCTTTACATGAAGGCTGATGGATTAATCTCACCTCCTCCTCAAAACCCAAGTGTTCAGATTTCCTAGCAGACTGCTCATGATTCTCACTCCACTCTTTTGTATTTTTTTTTTCTTTTTAACACAAGATGGAAAAAGTCATGAAAGCTGATGAAAGATCCAGCTGTGTTCACTGGATGCTTCCAGTGAACACATAGTCAGCAAACCCGCAGTCATTAATCACTTTCTCTCCCTCCACGCCAGAACAAGAAACCTGTGTCATCTATGTACATAATGGAACTAATAAAGATGTAAACTATCTAGGTCACAAATGAGCTTCAATAAGTCACTCACTGTTGCACTGCAACTTGCTGCAGTCTAGCTGAAGGGTGGAGACAGATGTTTGAGCCAAAAGAGAGAATAGTTAAAAAAAAAAACCACCCTACAAAACCCACCCAGCTTTAGTTTTCCTCAGTCACTTAAGTTTACAAATTTAATATTGCTACTTTCCAAATGCTACTCACAAACAAATCAACTGTCCAGCTAACAGGATGGGAAGGTACAATTATGAATGTAATCAGTAACTACTGTTAAAGAAAGACTGGAAGAAAATCAGTTCCTTCAAAATCTTAGTTTCTCTGCTTAGGTAGTTCATTATTATTTTTAAAACAGTTTTTGTTGATAGAAAGCATCACAACTAGACTAGAATTTCACAACATCAATCTTTGTTTTGATTTCTGTAGTTCTCTAGGAAAGAAATAATCCCAAATCAAGCTACATGAAGCATTAACAATAATCAGATATTACAATGGAAGCACTTATTTATTACTTCATAGAACAGATTAGTTTTTAAAGTGTATTTACATGTTCCAAGTTATACAAAATACAGTATTCCAATAATCATGTTAATCACCATATTTCAGACAACTTCACATAAAAGTGCGGAGGGATGCATTCATCCCTGATCCTGGCCAGTAGCGAGCGGTCACCTCAGTGTGACAGGTGAGAGCTGCTATTGTTCCCCATCGGGAAAACAAATCCCACCATCCCTTCTCACCGAAACATAGCTGCAGACCTAGGAAAACATTCAGGCAGGTACACGAGCGAGGTTTGTTGAGACCCACAGACCAAAATCACATGCCTTAATTTACTAGACGTATGTGAAGTACATTGTTAAATTTTTTACAGATGTTGTACAGCAAAGGGCTTCTGCTCATGCCTTAGGAAAATGAAGTAACAAGGGTTTTGGCTATATAACAGGCACCCAAATTACACTTAATATCAACAGCCCTCTAACTACAACTGGATAGTGTGTTAAGGACACAATTCTGCAGCTGACTGCCTGGGCAGAGCTTCACATTCAAGAACAGATCCTGTAAAGTCCACATGGTTCTCTGTAGACACAGGGCTCTTCCCATGCAGAAATGACAGCAGAATTGAGGCCTTAAAAGACTGGGGCCTCAGACAGCAGTTTCCTCATGAGACAGCACTGACCAGTTCACACTGGCAGGTCAAGTCCCAGTGCAACAGCACACTTAGTTGAAGTAACAGCTATTTTTTCAGGCCTTTCTGCAGTAACTCTCCTCCCTATCTGTATATTCCTTTCACTTCCTTCTGGACTGTGGAAGTAGGACCAAGACAAGGAGATTCCCAAGACCTAAACAAGTACTTATCTTCAGTATGATGCTAAACTGAGGGGATACAAATTGACCTAAAATTATAAATAGCAAGATATCAGTTTTAGCAATCTCACTCAGGTCAGACTCTTGCATTACTCTCCTCTTCCTCTTTCATTCTTTGCTCTCCTTGCCAAGTATCAGTGTCTTTCTATATATGTATCTTCCTCAAAGGATTCCTTTTTCCCCATAGATGTCTGAACTTAAAGAAGTTTGCATTCCAAAAGTGACTCATGAGGGATAGCAGACTATCAAACTAACAAATTACATCTATATGACAATATGCATTATCATGAGTTAAATCACTTTAATTTCTCAATTAGCATGTTAGCATCTCCACAGATATTTAGTTAAGCCTATTCTTTTTACCTTTCTCCCAGTCTTCAACTGGGAGAAAGGTAAAAAGGTTTATCTATCTTCACCATGTTACAGTGGCAGATGTACAGACCAGAGTAATTATCTGAACATCTAGAAAGCCAGTCAGTCTCTTGTAGTGCTGCAAAGGCAAAACACTAGCACTAACAAATGATTTTGCTTTTTATGGATTTAGGTGTATGTTGTTGAAAATATGAGATTTATGCACTAAGACAAATTTGCATTTCTCATCTTGTATTTAGCAGCTAAAACTAGAAGCGTGAACAAAAGCCTACCTGGATTTTACAAAGATCCAAGATACCTTCTCTTTCACTAAAAATGAAAGCACCTGATCACAAGGAACAAAGCCTTTTTATGCTCAGGTGGCTTACAATACTGAAGCAGCAATATTCTCCTCTGTGCAGGTCCATTATTTTTGCTATCTACAATGTTTTTTTCTGCATAAATGGTTTTATTACAGTATTCCCAAAGCTGCTGGCCTTCCACTGCACCTCCCAACTTAAAATTGATTTGGTACAATTAGTATCAGGCCTGCAGATAATGCTGGAAGTGATTTTTAGTTAGAACACTTTGGGCTTTCAAACAGCACAGCAAGAAAATGAAATGGAGAATTGTCAGAAAAGACATAAAATGTTACTACAAAAAGCCACTTAGCAAAAAAACCAAACAACCCAAAAACATTTCTTCTCCAACACAAGTTTACAGCATGCTACTTTTTCATTCTGTCCATGCAGGACCAAAAAAAAAAAAAAAAAGGCAAAATTCAGATTATCTGAATATCAAAACTATCAGGACCAGTTTACCAACACTGCAACTGCAATCTGAGATCTATCCACCTGATCCCAGCACAGAATGCTTCAGAGTAAAGCAAAAACACCCATGACTCCAGCACTTGCTAAAACTTTACAATAACCACGTAAGAGTAAAGATTTTTTTCCTGTGGGAGTTAATGAGATCTTTGTTACTAGCTTCATTGGGAGCAGATCTTGGCAAGAGGTGAAAGATTAAAGCTTCTTGGAATTTTTAGAAACAAACGCACTACATGTAAATTAGATCATCATTGTATGAAAGCAATACTGTATTAAATACTGCACGTCATTTATTATAGCTGCTGTCTTCTGTACAACACTCATTGTGCACAAATCTCATCCACAGTTTATATATTTTCAAAGTTAGAACTATAAAATGGCCATGTAGTGTCAATCCACTTCCCAATGAAAGTACAGCTCTGTCATAAATGGCTCTCTTTCCTGGCAATCCCTGCAGTGATACTGAAAGGTGCACAGGCCCTTTACTGTCTCCCCTTGGAGATGGTCCCTTTGTGGCTGGAATGGGGTAGGTTGGCATCAGGCACACTTATGGCCTCTACAGAGTATGTTCCAAAGCTGGAGAACTTTAAACCCTAACAGTGTCAATTCAGCATCTTTTAATATTCAAATTGAGCTAAAAGAATATTGGTCTTCTTATGATCACTAAGAAAACATACCCAAGTTATCACTTACAGATAGGACTGTCATGCTAGTCAAAAAACCAAAATTATGTAGCAAATTATTCCAAGAGGAGCAGAGAGCTCTGGAGCAATAAACTTAACTTCCTGAGACTGCAAAGACTGACAAAGGAATTACGCATTGCACGTTGGTTTTTTTTTGTCTGGCAGTATGTGCACTCCTTTAAGTAGTTACTACCTTCTCATCTAGCTTTCAAGATACTGCTTCTTAACAACAACAGCATATTCTCGAGCTACAAAAGTTGAGCCCAACTCGCCCTAAAGTGCGATTTTCCAGTTTTGCAACCCGTAGACACATGAATCACAGATTGTGCAAATCTGGATCGTCCTACAGGGAAGCACAAGTGTTTGCTAACAGTCTTCTCAGAAAGAAAGATCTAATGAACATTCACTGTTAGTTTCCACTGTGTAAGTTTTTAAGGTAACAGAAATAAAACAATAGAATTGCACATGCTAATCTCAGTGATTGAATATTTTGCTGTTAAAATGTCACGATATACTGCAAAACCAAATCCTGTATGCAATATATAAGTATTTAAAAGGTATTCCTAAGCACAGTAGGATCCAAATGAAGCAACTCCTTGCCCAGTTATTTAGTTTTTGGCTGTGATTTAAACAGCATGAAGTTTAAGAACAGCCAGGGCTAACTGGAAAGTTAGAAATTATAAATGAAAAAAGTTGCTACATTTACATGCTGTCATGGTTGTTTGTTTTGTTGCTGGTTTGTGGTTTTTTTTAATCCATGGTTTGGGCCTTTATCACCAAAAAAAGCAAAAACCAGGACACATACCAAAAATATCAGTCCAAATCAGCAATACTCAATACAGGTAGAGATACATGGTGCCATATCAGCAACATGGAACTAAGATATTCATCTATTTGATAAAAATATCCCAAGATTATCGCAGAGCTTCATAATCCCAATTTATAATAATACACTCACAGGTATACTTTGGTAACCAGCAAAAAGTTAAAAACATTTTCTTGACTTCAGTACATTGTCCATTAAAAATGATAGGTCAAAAACTACATTTAATAGATACACTCTGTACAAAGGTTATGCTGTCAAACACTGGTTATGAATCCTAACTTTTGAATTATTTTTTTTATTAAGCTTACAATATTAGCTGCTGCTTTTCACATTTTTCTCTATGCGTTTCTGCTCTGAAATTAGGAGTGGAATCTCTTGGGTAAACACAAAGTCAAAGTAATTGTTTAATATTATAGCACTGACCTGTGCTGGTAACTAGTCATGCCTCACAATTTTGGCACTTGTGCTTCAGAAAGCTTTCAAGATTATTTTTCTTGAGGTGTATGCTACTCATCAATCTCCAAGCATAAACACACTCCCATCTTTTACAAGCTCCATTTTGGCTACAAGCATGGCCCTGTACCTCTTTCCTAGAAAGTAAGTATTCTTGTTCTTTCCGCACATATTTAGCTCTCAAGCTTCCTTAATATAACAGCAGATTATTGTTACACTGATGAAACTCTTACAACGGAACTTCCACCTACTTCCTCCATCTTTTAAACAAGATAAACATCTCCACAATCTGTCCAAGCTTTCATCTACCCTCCCACACCAGCACAAGAGTCGTCACACTTTAGCTGCCATTCTAACTGTGGGATATCATTGGCTGTTTCACCTTCAGCACCGCAGATGTCTTGCTTGCGATCAAGAGTCAGAAAACTGTAATATGGCAGCTAATAGCCATTGTTTTCCTGGAGCTAATATCATTTGGCAGTTTTAGACTGCCAAAAGACTTGGAGATCAGCAACTCAGAATAGCACCTTTTCCATGATTGCTATAAGTCATTAGCAGAAGAATAGATCCTGTTTCAGCAAGATACCATAAAATAAAGTGAGCCTCATAAACTAAATAAAGGAAAAGGCAGGTTACAGCAGTGTAGCTGTGGAGGAGAGTGACTGACATGGTTTACTATTACATGGGTCATTTGATAGAGGTTTATTACTCTGTATATGGCACACTTTGGTTCTCTCTGGATTATTTCAGTACATCTGCTGTAATCTTCTGCACTGAAGTCTCACACATTACAGGCTGCTGTCTTCCTGGTGTCTTTAGTTCTGCACTCACACTACTCCACAATATGCTACACTGCACCAGAAGTGAGCCGCAGTATTAAATAAAATTCATTATACTGCAGGGAAAAGAGTCTTAAAATATAGCAGGTCTATATATACAGACACTTTCACTTAAAACTCCCTCTATTCTTCCACTCAAGTGCCAAAACGAAGAGTCACTATTCACACAGGCTGTCAACAGACTTTGAGACATGAACTTTGAATGTCTTGACAAAACCCCAGTAGGTAAGCTTATTGTAGTTCATAGTTACAGTGAGAAAGACAGATAAGAAAGTCATATGCAGAATTAAGGAGACTTTGCACTTTTCATCATGCCCAGCCCTGGGTAGTCAGATGGGTTACTTGCAGGCAAGGAGGCAGGCAGGGTCATCATCAGTTGTTTGTGTTGGGACACCTCATAGATTTCACTGCTCACTCTGAAGACTGGCACACTGGAACTCTGGCGATTCATGTGTGCTTTTTAGTTTCTTTGTTTTTAAAAGTCTTTAAAGTTGCATCACTCGGAATCAGATAAGTCACTTTAAACAAAGCAAAGTGTTAAGTGTGACAATTTATTTATAACATACTTCCCACCATCACCACCACAAACCACCCTGTAAAAGAAAAAAAACCCTGCTAAAAGGGTGACAATTTTTAGTATGTTTGAAAGAAATTAGACCAACATCACATTAAGAGCCACTCTAGTCAAATTAAGAGCATAATGGAGGGGACAGTTCAAAGCACACATTAAGTGTTGGGGATTAGCCTGCTTCTCCACTTCCTTAGGAAGTCAACACAATTTCTCTAAATTCATAATTTCTACATTATGTTTAAAAGACAAGCTAGTCTTTAGCATAGAAAATAAACCCCTAATATATGTTCAGATTTCAATAGAGGAACTGCAACTACCCTCAACATCATCATCCCATATTTACTCCTTAATATAAATATTATCCCAGGAAGTATGGCCTAAGGGTTCTGACACAGCCACTATCTGAAGACAGCTTTGCTTATTAAGAGGACTTCTAGACATATACTTCTGGTAAAGCTTCTAGTTCTTGCAGTTATAGATCATGTAGAAGGTCTCAACATCACACACAGCATATTTTTTTCTTTTAACACCATATATTGTTGAAGCAGTGCTTGCTGCTGAGAATGGATTACTTCCAAGAGGGCAAGTCTTGTGTATTAATTTTCTATCAGGCAACATGCTGGAGGTAAAACCAGCAAGCATGGAGAGACCAGATATACTGCTTGCTACACAGGAGATAGTGAGGTAAACTGTTCGTGTTTATAGTGGGTGTAGCTTATCCCACAGTGCATTCATGAGGCAAAGGACCAAAACTCTTTCTCAATCTCTTGCACAACAGGTAAGGTGCAGTAAAATATCAGTGGCTTGTTTACTTTTTAAAAAGCCCCTTCTTTCAAACCATAATGTGCTGGCCACTTTTTAACAGCTGGGACTCAAGGTTCAGCCTAATGAGCCAGATCTTTTTCTAAATCTCCCTTACTTCTCAGTTAGTGCAACATGCTGCTTTATCAGAAATTCAAGAGGGAAGACCCTCTAAGGAAAAAAAAGAAGGAAGGGTGGTGGTAGAAATACAGTCTAGAAACCACATCAAATTATTTTGTCCACATATGTAAAGCGAGTGATTCACTACTGTTCTGTCCCCTTGGTTTCTGCAAGTTATCCAGGATTAGAACCTATCAAGACATATAGACAGTATTGTAATCAAAACTGCAGTGACTTAATTCTGCATAACATAGATTAACCTCACAATACTTCTGTTTTTAAAGAAATTAATATTTTCCTGTCTTCCTGTCCTAAAGATCCTCCTATTCCTCTTCAACAGGAACAGAGTTCTACACAACAGATATTTTCTAGTGCCTCTGAATGGAAGAGGAAACTATTTCACGATGCTGCCCAGCAACATCTACTTATATCCTAAAATTATGTTTTACGCTTTTACTGGGAGGGGGAGGTGGAATGAAGAGGAGAAGAGAGAAAGCGTGAAAATTAAACCAAACAAAACAAACAAAAGTTAAAAAAATAAAAGAGAGCGAGCATCTCCTAGGCTCTTTCTCCTCTTAAAAATGAAAGTTAGAACAGATGACAAAAGCTCTATCCAATCTGGAGGGATCCATATTTATTCCTCCAGACAGGTGAATCTGTTCAATTGTATGACATCAGAAAATGTTCTATTTGTGTTGAAAATAAAGTTGCACATATGGACGCTAAGATTTTGGACAACAGAATGATCAGGAAAGGGCCTGAATGAGTTACGCCAACAGAAACAGGGTTTGTGTTTTGTTGGTTTTTTTTCTATTGTAGATGCAAAATGGCAAAGTCTCCATAAACTTTATTTCTGGGAGTCTCTACAGATGGCGGAGAAGTCTAAGAGGCTAAACCAAAGAGCCCTAACAAGGAAAAGGGTGTGCTTACAAGGGTCCGTATCTGGTCTCGTATTTAGAAACAATGTTCTTGCATCGTCCCACTTCCTTGCGCAGCTCTGCCACCTCCGTCCTCAGGGCTGTATTTTCTTTCTCAAGAAAGGCTGCCCGAATTGTGATCTGATTCTCCTTTAATCGCCGCGCATCACGGGAACGCTTTGCTGCCACATTGTTCTTCTTTCGCCTTGTCCAGTATTTTTCATCCTGCAGTAAAAAAAATCCCAAATTGACAACTGTTTTGGAGACACTTCTTTATTGTATAATGATAGTCACACTGACTGCTATATTGAGGAATCTCCTCCATAGGTTTGCAGAGCTCTGACATCAAAATGGAGACCACGCAGTACTGCAAGATTTCATCTTTACACAAGTCTTCTTTTAGAATAAACCAAATGCACTGCTAGAACTAAGGAGACTTAGAGACTTGGATATTAACAAACTGTCCAACTGAAATGCTTCCTTTACTTAGTTTCAATTCAGGAGTGAACTTTTACATAAAACCACCTATTTTGTTGTCTGGGTTGCTTAAATCCAGATTAGACACCATACTGGGCAAATATAGACAATGGCCTTCAAAAGTGCAGGTGATGAGGATTTGACTTGATAGTTCCTCTAATTTCTGTGTATAGCATGATCAGTTGCTCCTTGCCAGTAATTAGGTCATGATACCAAAACCTGCAAAACAGCAAGCACAGCAGCTGACTTGCCATCTCTATTCTTGGAAGTGCTTCTGCCCAATCATGTAGGTAAACTGCATTAGTTCTGTATGTCAAAGTGTTAGGACAAAGAGTCAGAAACTTTTATCAAGGCCTAGAAGAGTTTGCAGCAATAAATGTTACCTTTTGCTCATCTGGGACAAAAACCTTCTTGGCTTTTTTAATCATAGGTTGTGGTTTCAGGTCCTCTTCAGTAAATTTGTGTTTGCGAGGATTGAAGAGCTCACCACCAGGCACGCTGGACAACACCAGATCAGCAGGATCAGGGTTAAAATTCACCTCAACTTCTACGCAGTCAGGATCAATGGGACTGGGCGTATTTCTCTCATTTTGTGGTGGGGATTCTGGCAACAACAGGAGAAATTACAATATATTCAGCAGGGTGAAGAAAATCAACAAAGAAGCCAAATTTATTGCCCTGTGGTGAGAAATACTTAATAGTATTATTTGGTGCTTCCCTGACGTGTGGTGGGTGCAGTACTGCTGCTGGTACAGAGAAAGAGTTCACAGTCCAGTCTGTAATTCTAGGAACATATGCCAGACTAACAGACACGAGTAGACAGATGCAGGACAGGAGTTAATACTTCCATGGCTAAAATTACATGCTTTGCACACATAAAAACACCTTCAACAGCAGTAAGAAGGGAGAAACTTCTATCAGCCTGAGTTTTATAGCATGCAAACTCTTACAGAAACAAGCCTGCCCAAATACCACAGGCCCTGGGACCTTCAAAGGTCAGACAAGTAGACTTCCAAACAACTGACTAAATAAAGGAGGTTTGTTACAAATGCACCAGTATTCTTTGCCACATAGAAAAAACTCTACAAGAGAATGTCTGACATTGGTAGTGTTCATACGAACTTTATCATATTAATGTATTGTTTACAAAACTTCATATACATGAGTTGCAAAACTGCATGTCACTGCAATGGTGCAGTAGTGATCAATAAATACGTTTTGCATAAACCACCTACAAAAAAGCTACACCCTATAACTTACAGAAGGAGTTCCACATTGTATTTCCCACACATTCATACAAGAGGTCCAGAGCAAAATGCTTTCTGGAAAGCTTGCTCATAAAATAGTTCCGAGATGGCTATCATGTTTAAACCCCACATCTAGGACAAACTGAGCTGCTGAATTCTTTAATAGAGAAGATCTCCATACTAGAAATGAAACTTCCTAGTACCATTTAAGCAGTTTTGGTTTTTTGTTCCTCCATTCCCACTTCAAAGCACCACAGAACATCAAATTGCATAATTAAAACACCTTTTCCAAGTGCCTATTTTCACATTTTCCAGGCTACCACAAAAAAAATTTGCCTGATTGTTATTTGAGGTACATTATATTCACAGAAGTTCACTCAAGCACACCAAGGCAGTAAAAATTACTTGTGGCAAGCTATCAAATCTGTTGTAAAATAACCTGAGAAAGTATTTTCTCATTATGTCCAGCTTCTTACTTGATTAGCAATACCAAGAAAGCAAATACTTTATGTTGCTGTTTCAGCTATTATAATTTCAAAAGCAAAACAGACTGCACATTGATAGACACTTATTCTTCATAGGATAAGAAGAGGGGAAGAAAAGGGCAGGCAGCATCTTCATGAATTGACACATGAACTAAGGCTCTACATGGAGCATGTTTGTACTGTTTAACTTGCCACAGCCAACACTGACAGGGTTAGAATGTCTCCTCTTTGATCTAAACAGGCACCGTTTAATATGAGAACAACAGAAGTCCCTCAGAACCCTGTATTATTCCATCTACCTGTGCTGGAGGCTGATTCAGATTGGTAGACTGCAGTGGAAGAGGACGAAGCAGGAGACCCAGTGGAAGCACCAGCAGATTCCTTCCCTTCCAGCTCAGCCACAGGTAAGAGTGGATTCTGGTTCAAATCCAGGTGAGTAGGGCTGGAAGGAATTCCATTCTCCAGCAGGAACTCATCCAGATCCATGTACTCCAGGTGGAAAGACTCGCCATCGTAAGGAATAGTTTTGTCCCAAATGGGTGGCATGAGGGAAGCTGAGACTGCCATAGTGCTGGCAGCTGCTGCCTCATCTTCTTCAAGCTTTATTTTCTCCTTCTCTTTATCTGAAAGATACAAATAAGTCACTGTACAAGCTGAAACATGGGAGAGACTCAAGGTTTAAGAGTCCAACAACATCCCCATGAAAGGAAGTTCAGTAAGCTCATGAGTCTGCCTCATGACATGATCTGGAAAACCAGATGTTGAAAAGCAACATTTAGGTATGGAATGCCCTAACCCCTGTGATGGCTGGATCACAGACAGCCGAGCAGCTTCGGACCACAGACAGCTGAGCAGCCTTAGAGACCAGCAGCTTTGCTGTGATAGCTTACCAAGGTGTGATGAAGTGCTGCATGGAGCTTATTAAACAATCACTACAAAAGAGCCTGGTTTTCACATACCTGTCTCAGAAGTTAACAAAAGTCAGTGTCCCTAAGAAGGATTCTATGGGAAACCAGTATGAAAATTCTGAGGAAGCAGAGTAGCTGATTCTATGCACAAAGAAGGAAGGTGCAGAACATTAATTTAATTAAAAACCAGAAAGGAATAGGGGTTTCAGATTACATTTGATAATCAGTCAAAAGGTCCATAGGACACCAGAGACCTGGATGCCTATTGTTCAGCATCTTAGAAGCATTTCTCTCTGAAATGACTCAGCATGTCCACAGAAAGCAATAGCTCCAAGTGCCACTCACTGTAGATAGCTCAGAGTATCTACATACAATTTTCACTCTTCAGGGAGATGTCTAATAAGGCACACTCCCACATCCCACCCCCAAGTCACAAGAGACTGATGAATTTTTCTCCGTTTACTGTGCTACAGTGCACACATTACAGAAAAATGGCTGTCTCTATGTTCTCCATAGCTACTGAATCTTAACAATTGTCCAGGACAGAATCCAAGCAGAAAACTCAAGTTGTGGAATAATTACATAATTTAAGAGATAAAAATAAGCTGGCAGAAAAAAAAAAATCCAAGTAATTTTCCTGATCCAGTTCTCCATGCAGCCATGGAGTTCTATCAGCAGTGAAAGAAGCATTCCAGAAGCATTGCTAGTACTGCCAGCACTGAGCCAGCACTGCTGTCAAAAGGAAGGGACTGTCACCAGTTGTACCCTAATCACCTGCAAACTGGGCATTACCATGGAAGCCAAGGAATACTCAGTTCAATACAACAGGGTCTCCAAGGACACTGGATGTTTGTATCTCCAATATTAACAGAGATCAGCCCAATAAAATGCACCAAACTTTGGCATTAGGGTTTTCTAGACTGTCTACAATATGCTAAAGGAGCATTTTTCTTTATCAGGAGCGTAAGCGGGGGTGAAACTCGGCTCTAAATCAGAAAAGTCTATTTATACAAAACCTATTCTGATAAATGTGGCATTCCTTCCGCTGTTGCCTTAGCTGGTGTGGAACTGAGACAGAAAGAGCTTTTTATGGCTTGAAGAACAGTGCTGCCATACAAAGTGAATTATTTACCGTACTGTGAATATTTTATACAAAAGAAGATACTGATTTTAAGTAAGCAGCTGAGAAAGTATTCACCAGCACCTGTTTGGGAGTAAGAGCAAGTACCTAAAGGACACATTAAATTCACACCAGTAGCTCCTAGACCTAAGCTTTGGTAACATCATCTTGCAGCTTTTGGCCTTCTCCTTGCCACTTCATACTGCTGCTTCCAAACTGCTATCTTCCAGCTCTTACTTCTGCTATGAACTCCTTTTTGCAGGGAGTTTTGCAACTTTTCTACCTTTTGCTTGGGCAAAGCAAACAGGCAGGTTAACAGTAACAATGCAAATAACCAGATTGTCTCTAAACAGCTCCTACTTGAAGCCAGTAAAGAAACAGCCTCTACTCTCAAAATAAGTAGGATTTCCCCTACTACTGGAGCACACCCCACCAAGCTGGAAGCAACATTTCACCTGTGAATAGAGATTATGTATTCCCCAACATTTCATAGTGCCCAGCACAACCAAACCCAGATATGCACTGGATGTTGTAGATGATATTCTAGTAAAGACGGCACCAAAACAAATCCAAGCAACAGTAATGATTTTTTTAAATAACTATTTTTAATTAACATGATAAACTTGTGAAATGTCAAGTCAAAATGTCAACTAAAAAGAAAAAAAAAACACAAACCTTATTCTTGAAAACAGTACTCCATTATAAGTTATGCCAGTTTTAATACAAACCAGCAGTGCTTTTGTTTTGCAACATCTAATACAACACCTCCAAGAGAGGAGAAAAAAAAATCATTAAGTGATTGTTAGACTGAATATAAGGCTTAAAAATATTTTTCAGAAGGTAGATGCTAAAAAGACTACACTACTGACATATGTGTCTCTTTTCAGATCTTTTCATGCCTTTTAGATATGCATGATCATCCTGCTGTCTGGCAGTAACCTGGAAAAACTAGTTCCTCCAATTTCCTCTTGTGATTGTCCCTGGCTCACACCAGATTAGATCCTTCCTACAGGTGAGAAAAGCATCTGATATTTTTTATCCTTTTGCTACAAGCCAACAACTTAGCAACCAGTGGCCCCCCATTGCTGTCTTTGTTTACCTATGTCTCTCCCCTCCCTCACTTCTAACAGGATCTGAAACAAAAGAGCAGAAGTTAATACACATATTGGGAGCCCATTTATTTCAAAAATTATATATAACATGGTAAAAACATTGTATGATAATTTTTACATTGATGTTTTCCCACGGGCTCTCTTTCAATTCATTTAATCTTTATTTCTGTCACACAACATCCTGCTTGGGTGCACAATATCTAATGAAACACTAATTAACTTCTTGCATCTTGAGGGGGAAGTTTCTGCCTACCTCAGCACAGGGACCTGAAAGATTAATTCTCTGAAGATATTTATAGTGTAAACAGGTATTACCTGACAGGAGAGCTGCAGTATCCTAAGAAGCTCCATTTGCAGCGATTCAAGGTCACCCTGATAAATCTGGACTGTACTTCTGCAGATGATAGCTCATGTCTGATTTAGCCCCCTCATTCTGCTACTGTGACCTATTAACTGGGCTGTACATCTGCTGTTAACAATGAGGACACCAGTTTATGTGCAGTGACTTAAGTGGACCATTCCAGCTACTGACCTGTTGGAAATACTGTTTTAACCAAAAGCAGCATCCTGAAAAGAGCTTTATTCCCTGTCTGTTTTTTCCTCAAAACCAAAAAATTAACCAAACCAAAACTACTGCCAGATCAGAAGGAAAAAAAACCCCACAAAACAAAAACCCACCAAAAGATCTTGGCCAACACCCTTGTCAAGAGCCATCCCAGCCACAGACAGAACACTTATTTGACAAACTTCCTATTGGTGACCAAAAAATATTGTCAAATTATACTGAAACCACTATATATATGTACACACACATATAGGCTGATTGCTCTTTAAATCTTTATTATTCCCACTTGGGAGGATGCAACAAGGTAAGTTGTAGGGTTCCCTATCTCTAATGCCCATTGCTGTGATCCTTGCTGAGGCATTTCCCCTGCTACAGCAGCGTGCAACTGGTGATTAAGGCATCCTTTGGAGAGTATGCAGCAGCTCCTTACTAACAAGAGACCTACACTCCTGCTCCAGAATATCAATTGCCTTCCCTTAACCCACAGGACTTCTCCTTTTTTCATAAAAATACCATTATTTTAATTTATTTAATCCTTACAACGTACACAAAACAACTTCCAGCAAAGGCTGGTGAGCCGTACCTGGTACATGGTAGGGTGTTCAAGGGGATAGCATTCTGCTGGAACTGGCTGACCTCCCTCCTCTGCTGCTCAGGAAGATTAGAAACCTGCTTGCTTTGACTGGGTAGTCAAATTACGGCGGTTGGAAAACCCACAGGTAGCTTGCAGAGACTAAATGGACAGACACTGCAGCTAGCTGATACATTTTCTTACAGAATAAGACAGAAAATTGTGCTTTTGTCAATAGGCATTCCAGACAAAAGCACAGTCTTTTCTCAGAAAGTTTGCTGAAATTGCACCACTGGATTAAGCAAATGAGTAATTTTTTAACATTTTAAGCATATCACTGTTAAAAGAACAGAAAACAATCAAGGATCCTCTGAAGTCAGTTGAGTCACAAGTCTTTTGTAAAGACAAGCCTTTTGTAAATTAGGAGTATCTAACTGATGACAATGAAGGCATTCTTTCGTCTTGAATATGCAAACAAGAAAAGTATCAGAAACCAAAATAAACAGAAAGCAACAAGTTCCACAAAGTGCGAAGTGAAACAGAACAAGGTGAACTGAGGAATTATGGTGAGATTTTAAGAACAAGAACAACCTGAACTTTATCACACCATGAATGGAGAGGGATAATCAAGATGAAATGGACTCACTAACAAGCTTTAGAGGCTCCAGCTGAATGCCTTCAAGAGCTGGAATGGGGTCATCTAGTAATCAATCTAGTATCAAATGTTTCTAATTTAAAAAAAATGCATTACATCACAATTGTATTAATTTCAGACTTTTACATCTCCATAGGGCATGTCACATGATTCTGAACACAAAAATCACACCCAAGACAAAGTCACCAAATCCCTATCAACAACTATACATGAACTGAAATTGCTCCTGCTGGTACTAATGACTTTAAAAAGGACTGGATGCAGAAATATCTTAAGAAATCCCATGATTTTGTAGATTCAAGATTCTGTGTGCTGCAGCATCCTGCACCATAGCAACATAACTAAAACCTGTATCACAAGCGGTTTTTTTTGGTGGGTTTTTTTTTTTTTTTTAGTTTTAGCAGAAAGGAGAAAAAGATAGTCTCCAGAATCACAAAATGTGTTTACAGGGTATTGTGCAAAATCAGAGATGCAAGGTAGGTTGGCTCCTCATTTGCAACAACCTTGCCAACCTTGTTTATGCTGTGGTTTACCATGGATGTTGTCTACTGTTCCAAAAAATTATTTTTAATTTCAAAATTCGTAAGTGTAAGGACTTTTTTTTACTATACACCAGTACACTGGGCATTACAGCAGTGCAGATAATCCTGAGCCTTCCTCGAAATGAAACTGATACTCAGAAAGGCAAAAATACTGCCAGATGAGAAGGAAAAAACAAACAAACGACACCGAACAAAAAACCCAAGGGAAAAAAAAAAAAAACTAAAACAAAACAAGTCTGCCATCAGCACCGAAGACTATAAGCATTAGCACTGTTATTTACACAGCTGCTGTCCGCATCATCAGTGGCAGAGAGGCAGCTCCGGCCCATGCAGGACTGCATGTGCAGTCACTCATACCCTTATGGATTATCACCGAAACTAATCTGAGGGGATCTGCTGTTTACTCGTGTCATCGGGCAACTTCCCAGCAATTAAGGTCAAGCAAGACTCGAAACCTTCTCACTTGCTGCTCTCAGCTACGCGTGTATAGGCGGGGGGAGGCTCCACAGAGCCGAGAGACTAAAACCATCGGATCACGTCTCGGCTCCTGCTCACCCTTCGCTCTCGCAGCGTTCGGCTTTGCTCACCGCAGGCACCTTACACGCTCCGCAGAGAACGATCTCTGGGAGGCGGGGAGCGATCCCGTGCTACCGGCTCTCGTCTCGGCCGAACAGGGGGGGCGAAGGGAGGGAGGGACAGGGCGGAGGGAGGTGGCCGGGGCGTGCGGCCTCTCCCGCGGCCGCTCCTCCCGCGGCCAGTGCCGGCCTCCGAGGCACGAGGCGGTGGAAGTGAGTAACTGAGAG
>WEIU01020200.1:147579-206832 GCA_013389925.1 Aegithalos caudatus
GTTCCCGCGGCCCGGCAGTGCCTGAGGGGGCCGCGACCGACCGGGGATCCGTGAGGGCCGTTCCGACAGCGCGACGCCTGCGAACCCCCTTCCCCGCCTTCTCCCGGCGCCAGCACTCCAGCCCGCCCTTGCATATTCTCGTTTATCATCCCGAAATCACTTTCCGCGCGTGCCCTGGATTTAACCTCCCTCCGTCCCACACGATGCCCGCAGCGGCGTGCCCTACATAACATAGGCAGGGAAGGGGACTTCACTGCAGTGCTGGCATGGGCGGGCTGCTGGAGGAAGGGAGGAAAGGCTGCCTTTCCAAATTGTCATGATCACAAGAAATTCTTGTGATTCCCCAAGCGGCCCCCTTGCTCTAGCAAGCAGGGATGCCGTGCTGGGATTTAAGCTTCTGAACACACAAAGGGAGCAAATATTGCCAACTTCGTTCCTGACAGCACAGGTGGATACTGAGGAGCATCTCCCACAGAATGAATAAATTTACACAAGAATCAGATGCTGCAGCAACAAGCTTCTGTCAGCAGTGGCTGCTCTTGCCTCGGCAGGATGAGCTGCAGCGAACCTACTATACAGTGCTGCCAGCCGGGAAAGGGAAGGGTGTGCTCCGCTGGAATCGGCCCCTGTGCATCCAACAGAGCCGCGGGGGTGAGAGCACAGGCATTCCCATACGTGCCAGCAGAAAAAAGACAAAAAAGACAAAAAAAGACGTTTTCCTCTCAGGCAGGCACTTGGGCATCTGCTTGGTTGAACTTCCCCACCACAAACCTCAGACATTTAATTTAATTGGCAAGGCATGATTTTACCTGCCCCTTACTAATAAACCCTGATAGTCTTTGTGACAAAAAAAAAAAAAAAAAAAANTGTAACACAAAAAAAAAAAAAAAAAAAATCAGATCTAAACTCTTCCCCACATGCCCCAGGAAAAGGAATGGATTTGAAGTCATACAGGGTAGGTGTTTTCCTCCACTATCTCACTGCAATGAGGACCAGGAGACATCTCCACACAAGCTGGGCAGATGTGGAGCTGCCCTACCCAGCAGCTACTTTTCTTGTGAGGGCTGGGAGGCCAAATCTGCTCCCTCCTTTACAGGGAACTGGTGAGACTCCCGAGGCAACTCCTGCACACGTGCTGCCCAACGCAAAGCTTGGAAAAGGACACCCTGTTAATATAGGCTGGAACAGCACAGGTTAATGCATCATTTATCAAGCCTGATAAATCCAGTTGCAAGAAGCAGGCAGAGCAGGTCATGCTCTGCTGCCCAGTGTGCTCCAGGGCTGCTACGTGCCCTCCACAGATTCCCTGTGCCTTGCGAAGCTTAGCTGGCAGGAAGAAAAGGCACGTGTGAAAGGGAGATGCCACTTCACAGAGGGTAATGAGACACAGATGTCAGACCACACACAACAGAGGCAGCACACACAGTTTGGCAAGGGGCAGCAAACCCACAGTGGTGTTTTTGTCTAGGAAACAGCTACTGATAGGTGGTAGATAGAGAACACAAAAAGTGAGGTCACAAAGGAGCAGCTTTTGGGCAAGTGGACACAGCCAAAGTGGGGCAGGCTCCAGGCTTCCAATTCATTTATGGCTCTCATGGTCACTTTGTTCCATTGTTGTCAACGCTGGTGGCCCCCAAGGATGATGCTGTGCTTCAGTACTGCACAGCACTTCTTCAAGGAACACGGTCTGTGCACATCACCTCTGCAGAGCTTAATTGCAACTACTTTGCTGGGTAATGTCTGTATGAAGGGAGGTTATTAAAACCACTCAGCATCTTTTACTCCCTTTAGATTGACCATGTTCTTCCTTCAGCACATTTCCACCCATGCCCCACTGTGCTAAGGTTTGTTCTGCATGACTGTAAGTTGTGACTTTTCTTGGAGAGAGTTGAGACTATACAGTGTAAGCTGCTCTTCCCAAAGGCAGGAGAGGGAATTCCTGAGGAACATTCCTGTGGGTTGCCTCTCACATCAGCCTGCTCCTCTATTAGCACTCCCTGCCATCTAGGAGGGAGGCTGCCCTGAGAGCTTTTCCTCACTGCCACTGGGGGTTAGGTGCTCAAGCAATTGGCACCAGAAAGCAAGCACTGTACCACAAGCTGTACCTTCTTGGTAAAGCTGGCATCTGCCTGGGATTTTTTTGTTTGTTCTCACTCTGCAGCTGAGAAGGAAAAGTGGAGAACAATGAGATGTGAGGAGAGGAATGCAGTGCCCTTGGCTGTTACCGCTGGGAGTCCTGTCAGGACCAGATGATACAGAGCAGCCCAGTTCTGGGGTGCAGCAGGGAGGGAGGCAAGTGACAAGCAGCTCACTGCTGGGCAGAGGGTGTGAGGGGGAGATGTACAGCATGCCCCACTGGGAGGTTTGAATAGCAGAATAGAGAATTTCAGAGAGAGGTCTGAAAGCTAGCAAATCCAGATGAGTGCTGTTAAAGTATGGAGACCGAGGAGGAGAAGACAGTTCTGTGGGAAGAGTTCCATGATGGGAATGCTGGTCTGGAGAGGGAGGCAACATAACAAAGACAGTTCTGAGCACTATGGGAAGTGATGTGGAGAGGCAGGGTGGGCCTGGAGCTGAGGAAGAAAGCTGTCACAAAACAGCACTCTTAGCTGCCAAATAAGTCACACTGAGTTAAGACTAAATTATTCTCTCTTCAAATCATTGATCTCTCCTCTACCCCCTCCTCTAAACAGATAGGTCTTGCCAGCACTCCTCCCTTGGATTAGCTGAATCCATTTGGCTGTGGAGAGCAGAAATCCCACAAAAGCAGCCAAACAGCTTAGCCACAGCAAGGCTCTGCACCACTGTTACTGCCTCCTCCCAGACAGTTCCACTTTCTACCTGGGTACTGTCAGCTGGGAAAACTAGCCCTAGTCCACACAAACAGTGGGACTTCATAAGGTGTGGCATTTAAACACTCCTGTTAGTGGGCAGTCTCAGCCAAGAAGAGGGAGACCTCACAGGAGGCAGCAGCAGAGCAATGTGACAAAATAAGGCCCTTAGGGGTAGGGCAGTTCCTCTTGCCCTATTTCCGATTCCCACAGGGAGCTGTGCATGTGCCATAGGGCTCACTGTATTACAGCAGGATAGGCAGCTGCCTTTCCTGACATGAATGTTTTACTGTCACAGCAGCAGCCTTTTCTCCCATTGGCCCTGGAGTAAGAGCATGGTCCCTCTCCATGCTGTGTTTCTGACTTTTCTGTTCGTGGGTCCTGCTGCCCCTCAACACTGCAGAATTGCCTGGATGTCCTGGTAACAATTCCCTATGGAAGAGTGAGCTCTGTGCATGTTTGTTTCTGTGAACTCAACTCACTCATGCCCAGACATAGGTTTGTTGAGCTGAGGTGTTACCATATACCAGCCCAGCACTCAGCAGCAAATGTTAAATCACAACAACCAAAAAGCAGCTTGTCAAGAGTGTGTAGCGTCCTGTCCAAAAACAGCAAGTACTCAAGCTGTGTGGTGGGTGCGTGGAGCAGACTCAGCATTAGCGATGTCATCAGTGCAGCATGAGCAAAGTGTCCAGCACAGCAAAAGCCCGAACTAAATAACCTCCTGGGTCCTTTCCATTTGTTTTTTAGGATGCTGTGCAGAGAGTGAGAAAGCCTAGGAGTACAGAAGTGGTCTTGCAAAGAAAATGCAGCATTTGCTGTGTTCTCTACCCCATCTTTTCACTGATAAACAATTGCAGCATCAAACAAAGTTTGCACAGAGTCAGCCTGCCCCATGCAGGCTGGGCTCTCTGGACAGTCTGAGTCTGGGAAGAGACAATGTCTGGATGCTTGGTGGCTATGAACCACAGGACAACAATGAATGGCAATCCTGGAAGTCACTTCTATGTGAGCATGAAGATTTGCGCCCAAGCCTTTTCCATGCACGAATCTTTGAGGGTTTCCAAGAAGTAGCTGAGCACAGAGATTAAAAGGATCAGGAGCTCAGCACTCTTCACTGATTTTATAATCAATCCATTGCTGCTCTTTATCCTCCTAGCTGCACAACATGAGCAGTGCCAGAACTCCCTGTCTGACTTGGACACTTTGGGGAAACACACCCTTGAAGGGCTTGCAGAAAACAAGATCTGCCCCTTTCTCACCTTGCAACTGAAGGAGGAGAGGGAGAAATCAAAACAGAACCCCCAGGACATATTTCCTCAATCCTACCTGTCATCTTGTTGGTCCAGGGCAAGGAATACTCCAGTAGGGACTTCAAGACTTCCGGAAAGTCCAGGGCAGTGGGGCCCCCAGGCGTTTTGCAGCTTGACATGTCCTGTTCTGGGACTGTGCCAGCAGGGCTAAGGGAGAGCCAGGTGCCTGGACACCAACTTACACCCCACTCTCCTGGGCGTTGCGAGACGAATTTGGAGGCACCCGGAGCAGGTTTGCCGAACTCCTCTGGCTGAGAAAAAAACAAGGAGGAAGGGAAGCAGTCTGGCAGAGATTCTGCTTACCCAGCTGCCTTCACCTCCCCCTCTCCCACTCAGAAGTGCCAATTGTGGAAATAGCTTGCAGCCTTGCAGGGCTGGGCCGGGCGCCTGGCCAGCGTGGTTTTACAGGGACTCTCCCAGCCAATCCAGTAGCAAAGAACTGGGCCAGTTATCTAACTTTGCAAAGGCAGCACCCTTTTCCTTCCCAAGGTGTTATAACAAATACATGTGTCTGAAGGGGAAAAAAAGCAAGTGTGCACTGTCAGGGGTGCACGTCAGCTGCAAACACAACAGGAGAGGGATCCTCTGACTTCTTAGGAGGCTGTGAGGAGCTCCAAGCTGTGCAGGCTGCTACAGATACACATGCTGTCTGCATCTGCCTGCTAACTTTTTAGCTGAGATGTAGATAGTGACATTATTTGTATGTGATGTAACAATTACTTTGTGTCCCTCCTAAGTTAGTATTGATAATAGTACAAGGTTTCTTTCTTATAAAGTGTGCAGCATCCCCAAAATATAGGATTTTTCTTCTTAAGTGTCACAGAATTTTATCAGAAAGCAAGCAGCCTCCTCTCAGAGTAGTGATGAATGGGAAGAGAGTTCATGAACCCTGCAAATACCCTGGTAGCAGCTGGTTAAGTAAGATCTTGAGCACACAGAGCCCCTCCTCTCCTGTTTAAATTTTTAGCATGGAGAAGAGGACTGGAGACAGGAGGATAAAGGTCTGATCCTTTTTTTCAGAACCTGGCGTGGGAAGTAGCATCTTACATGTGCTGTGGTCTTTTGCTGAGTGTGATATTTCAACAGAAGTGCCTTTATTTCTCAATTTGTTCCTGTCCATTTTGCCAGGGTCAGCCTTACAGTGCCAGTGTAAGTTGGTAGAAACCAGGTATTCCAACACTCGTCTGTGAGCCACAGCAATTGGACACAGCCCAGCAAAACCATGCATGGTGTTTGGTTCCATAAGGAAATGCATTTGGTTTAAATCAATAGAAACCAAAAAGAATTACCTAGCCAGGTTGAGTGGTTGAGAATTTCAGTTCAGCTAGAGAAGCCTCATGATCTAGATCCCAAACTAATCAGGCTCAGAAATCACACAATAGTTGGTTTAGTAGAATTTGTAATTATAATACAACCTCTTCAGATGTTGAGCCAGTCATAACCATCAGTGGTGAAGCCATTCAGGGAGAATACTCCCATATTAACATTGGGGTGTTACAGTGTTCTCTACCCACTCAAAGCTGAAGCCAGCAGTCTGCAAATGGTCAGTGCATTCTAGCTCCTGTGACCAAGAGACATGATCACATCTCTCCTTCTGGAGCACAGTCTGCCAGCCAGGAGATCTATGTCCTTTCCTGAAATCTTTCAGTCCATTCTGGAAGACTGGAGTCATTCAGTCATGCCAGGCATCACTGATGTTTGGGACAACTACTGCCATATATGCCTAGTTTTGCTTCTTATCACAGGCTGGCAAGGGAAAGTGGAAAGGAACATGGTAGCTGTCCAGTGCCAGATGCAGCTGGAACCCCTGGTTTTGTCCCAGGCTCAAACTCGTTATGCAAGTTGAACAAACATCTGACTACATGTCTGGAGGGACTCAAGAACTTCACAGCAGCTGCTGCAGCAACTGACTGACATTTTTGGCTCCAAAAAATGAAAACATTAATTCAGAAAAAATTCAGAGAATCGTGGAATGTTTTAGGTTGGAAAATACCTTAAAATCATCTAAATTGTCACTTAGCAGTTTGAATTATTAGCCTGCAATGGACATCTCTAAGTTTTTGTCTAGAGATCTGAGAGTGGTGAGATACACATCTCATCTAGCGTTTGCCATATCCACAGTCTCCTACTAACACTGAATGTCCCTCTTGATTCAGAATCCCTGAACAATGAGCTCCTGCCCACAACAGCTTGGGTAACAGCATTAGCTGGATGTATCAACACCACCCTGTCTGCAAGCCCAAGAGAATCAGAAACTACACTACGGAGTAGAGTCATAGCAGTAGGGAATTTCTGTCTGCCCCCATGTCCTTGCCATGGAGAGCAGAGCATTTGAGCTGCTTCAGTGAATGAAGTCGAAATGTCCCTGGAAAGGTGCAGGCATGGCCACAGATTGCATCACTTGTGCTGGCTGCACTGTTGTCAGATCAGATATGCTTTTATTGGTTTTGTGATGCCATTTTAGTGGAGGTGCTGGCAGCTCTGCTCCAGCCAACACTCAGAAGCCTAGTCAGCCCTTAACAGCACATTTTCTCACATACTCAACCAGCCATAGTCAACTTATACTGGCCCTAAGTGGATGGCACACAAAAGGAGGCACTTAATGTCATGGAAAAAGCCAAACTCTAGGAACACAAATTTAACTGGCAAAGACCAGGGCTAACTTCACTGTATTTTCTGCAGGTCTCTTGCAGCAGCTACCCACACCACCCAGCTATGGGCTGAACTTCTTGGCACATTTGCCAAAGGTGTTCAGTAGTCCTGAGGGGAGGATTGTGGGTCCCTCAACATTTGTCTTGGTCCATACTCTCCCTTCTTTTACATTTTTATTTGAAAGAACTGTTCTTTTCTTAAGCAATCAATTCTTGTACCTTCCCCTGACCCCTTTGACTTTCTGCAGTGCTCAGGTGCTTCTGCTGGCACCAAAGTATATAAATGTCTCTTTTAAAACCTGTAATTCTATTCCTGTCTCTAACAGGACCTCTCTAGAGAGGTGTGCCATGGGGCCCAAATTGAACTGTAGAGCAACACTGCTGAGGTGTTACTCATAGGTACCTTGCTGATAGTCTGAGGCCCTGAAGAATCTTTTCAGACATTCAGACCTCTGATATAACCCTGCTCATTACAAGGAGCTAAGTAAGGGGGTTCTCTGTGCATGTCTCCAAGTTGCCATCTTTCCCTAAGCCCCAGGAGTATTCCCTCAACTCCTCCACAGGGCCACTTTCACAGCCCTTCTGGAGCAGCCTTTCCCATGTTTCTGCTCCTTGCAGCCACCCTCAGACCCAAAACAAGAGCCAGTGACACACTTGTGTGTCTTCTCAGTCAGAAATTCCTGCAGATTATTACTGTGAGTCTTGTCCTTGGTAGTGGCACCTGGCTGCTCATTGATTTATGAGGCCACCACTACAAAAGGAAATTTAATGGTTTCTCAGGTCTGTCTGAAAGCACAGCTGATGGGGAATCCAGCAGCAGCAATGACATTTGACCAAAGAAAATCATTAGTGGTTATTATTACTAATTGCCGTTATCTCAGCTTCCTCCAATAAGGTGCAAGTTTGGCTTGGTAATCTAATGGAAGGGGTCCTCTTAGAAAATAAAAACTTTTTGTCTGATTTTCTAAGGACACAAAGCTTATGCAACAGTATTATGTATCTATCCATCCACCCATCCATCCATCCATCCATCCACCCATCCCCAGAGCATGCTATCCACCCGGCAAAGGGATAAATACATTTAAATATCTTACTCTGTTTGAAAGATAAGCTAGGAAGAGGAGCATCTTGTTTTGGAAAGACAGGTGTCTGTCTGCCAGGGAAAGCCAGAGCCTCCCTTGGAATGGAGAATGTAAACCCCATCCCTCCAAATTATTATAATTTTGAAATTAAGGGGCTTTCAGGCAAAGATACGGGAATAGGAATAACAGTTCTTTACTAGGAATATTAAAAATAAAAATGTAGTAGTACAAAAAAAGCAAATAAGAAAAGAAAACACTGACAGAGTCAAAATACAGCTTGACACCCTGTTGGTCAGTGTGTTGGTAGCAGTCAAGTCCTCCTGGAGTGCCAGCTGTGGTTCTGTTGGAGCAGAGATGATCCTGTAGAAGGGTGTAGTTTCTTCTGGAGGTCCATTGGTGGTGAGATGAGTCTGGTCTTCCTCTGGGAATCCAGTGGAAACATGCTGTCCTGGTGTTCTTACTCTCAGATTTTATCCAGGTAGGAATGCTTGGCTCCTCCCACTGGGTGGAGCATCTCACAATGGGATGATGTAATTTTATCAGTCATGTGGTGAGCCTTAATAGTCCATTAACAGAAGATATTCCCCAAGAGGAGGATGGGTTGTGGAAGAGATAAAGAAAACTGCCCCACCTGGTTTTAACAGCTGGGCCATTAACAGAAGATACCTGACCCCTCCCCACCGGAATCACCAGGAATGGGTCATAGAAGAGATAAACACCTCCCCAGCTGGTTTCAACAGATGGCAATAGAATACATACTTTTGGTTACATCTTGCATTGCAATCCAGGACAAGGAGAGTCAAATTAATGCCTCCACAGAGATAAAGTCTGCTGTTATGTATTCTGTATGATCTGGGGCCCATTGGCAGTGACAAGGGACAGGCAGAAGCCAGCAGTACTGTAGGGACTTCAGCAGGACTGAAGTACTATGGTGACATACCAGATGATGCTCCCCTGAAGTGAATCTGGAAAAAAGGATAAAAATGTATAGAAAACCTCTGGAAGATTTGCAAATTCTGCTGTTCTTGAAGCAAGAGTATTTTCCTTTTTTTTTTTTTTTTCTTCTCTCCATTTCTTTCAGTCACCTAAGACTATTCACATTGGCAGCACAGCCATTACTTGGAAATTTCTGTACCTCCTCACATGAGACATCTCCTGTTGCACATCCCACAAATCAAGCCTATACCTCAAAGTCTGTGTAGAGGCTCCAGGCCCACCTGCAGGGTTTGATTCTCACACCAAACCCAGCTTGGTAAATGGTTTCCTCTTTTATTCAAGCAAACCCTTTGCCAGAGGTCAATCACTGCCTCTTTACAGACATCCGTACAATTTTTTGTTCTTGTACTAGTTCCTAGGACAATTGTATATTCCCCTTACAGCTTCCAGGCTTAACTATTTATTTGTGTGGTGCATTTGGCTTGGTAGGAATCTGACCTTGGCAGAGGCCTGCAGACTGAGTTTCACTGTGGCAGGTGAAAGGACACTTGCACCACATCCCAGACATCTGTCTTCTGGGTTGAGATGCTGCTAGTGCCAACAGTCATCCATGGAGCTGCAGGATACCCAGAACAGCAGCAGCAGGGAAGGCTGTGGCCAGACCACAGGGCAGTCAGCATCCACAGCAGATTACTTTGAAGAAAAAGAAGTGAGAGAGGGAGTGATGAAACCAGCATAGGAGGCTAGACAGCTAAGGGAAAAGTGGAACTAGGGTTCTGTATTGGCTAAAGACCCTGACTGGTGCCTGCAACATGGGCATGCAATCCTTTGGGTACTTTTGATGGCAGCAACACATGACACAGACACAGGCTTGATGAGGCTTCACTCCTCAGAGCTCCCTTCCTACCTCTGAAAGGGCTTCTTTCCCTGGCAGGCTATAGCATGCATACATGTACCTATGTATGTGTACATATGTGCCTGCCTGTCTCCCTGTGTGGAGGAGCAGTGCTGGGATCTCCCAACCAAGCAGTGAATTTCAGTGGAAGTGCCATTTGCCAGAGAACTAGGTGCTAGCAAGGGAGAAAATGTGAGTAAGGGCCTTGGGATCACCAGAAGTTGTATTGTCCTGGGCAGGAAGAGGACACCTAGAGCTCATTTTTGCATTTCCCTGCTCTGAAAACACTCTGGCAGCCTGTGCAGAGGCAGCTTTGGGAGCTCTTGGAAGAAGCCTTGGCAGGAGGCAGAGTCCAGGAGGTGCCAAGAGCAGCAATAAACCAAGGGGTTGAGAGCAGGATGGGGAAATCCAAGGCCAGTGATGTGCCATGGTAGATCATTGGGTGGGACAGCAAGAGACACATTCCTGTGGCTACTTCTCTCTTAGAACCAAGGCTCTCTGTAAGGACCTGGGCTGTCTGTCAGCCATCTCTTCCTACTCATACCTGCTAAGGACAATGTGGTCCCCAACAAGAGCATGGATCCTGCAGCATCGTGGCACAAGAGGTCTGAGCTTGATGGAAAGATACAGGAATCAGCTGAGCATGGGGAAGGCATGTGGGCTGAAAGAAAACAAATGACCCTTAAAAAAGCTAGGACAGTTTGGCTGCCACTGATATCCCCAAACCAAGACATGAATGGTCTTGAATAGAGGAAGCTCCAGACTGTCTAGAGCTTCTTTTGAAACACTGCCATTGTATTGAATCCCCACCACAGCTCCCAGGGGCAATGCCCAGCTGTGTTGCAGTTATTCTCAAGCAATTTTGATGAAGAAAACCAAGGCCATCTGACTCCCATGGAAGCAGGACTTTCCCTCTCTGTCTCAGAGCTTTGCTGAGGTACAGATGGGGGTGTGTGCCTTGGTAATCAACTAGCAAAACTATGCAGCTCTTCATCCTTCCCAACCATCTGCCTGGAGGGCTGCAGTCCTATTGGAAGCCCACAGCTAAGGCAGACATAGGAAATCCACTGAGAACAAAGGAAATATGCCAAAGAGCACCTCCAGAGCTGAGTGTTTTTCCAATTCAAAGCAAGCCATATCTACTCTGGCATCTAAATTTAGAGACTTCTATCCCACCCCTGTGTAAATGTAATTTTGGAGGATTAAACCAGATGGTTATGAATGACCCTATTTACTGGGTCTCTGCTATGTCTGTGTCTCCTAAGGCTCTCTGGAAAAAGTAATAGTTTTCTGGGGCACAGATATTCATACGATGGACTGCAGAGATGAGCATCACTGAAAGGGGAAATTTTGGAAGCTGCCAGGGACCAGACTGTTGTCGTGGGAAATGAGTCAGGTGGAGCTGTCATCTGGTCCGGTCTGGTCCCTGCTCTTGTCTTTGCTGGAAGATCCAAATCTGGATCTGTTTTCAGGAAACACCACTCCTGTCCCAGCAGCTCTTGCCTGGAGGGGGAACCGCAGAGAAACAGGAGGTTACAATCAACCTGGGAAGGAAGAGAGGTTATGTGGGATGGACAGGTCCTGTCCTGTCCACTCGCATCCTGGGGAGAATGGGTGAGGGCTGAATTAAACATGGCTCAGCTCCTGACCAGAGCCCACAGCTTTGCAGGAAGTCCCAAGAGCTGTGTGTCCACAGGACCTCTGCCCAGAGCTATCCCATAGCATCCAACCAAGTCAATTCAGTGTCTTCCTCCACCGCATATTATACAGCTGTGTTCTTCAGCTTGGCATGCCCATAGCCTTTCCTCCTCCACTTTCCTCCAACTAGTCACTCCCATCCAGGCCTCTTTTACTATTCATCTTGTTGCTTTCTGCCCCATATTTTTCCCCTCAGCTGTCCTACATCATTACGTCCTCTGTGCCCAGCCAGTGACCAACACATTTCCCCAGCTCATGCATGTCAGAAACTCTCTGCTGCTCATTGTGCACAGGACACAACAACATGACCCTGTTCCTGTTGCAGTGGCAGCAGCAAACACAATGAAGAGGATGACAGCATTTGCATCATCTGCTGTCACTGCCCAGAAATGTTTCTCTATAGTGTGGTAGGCAGACCCAGTTACAGCATTGCTTAGGATTCTCATCTGCAGCAAACTCCCTCTGCCAGACTGCTGTGTGATGGCATTAACCATCTTCAATACGAATCCTTCCTCCCACCTCTTAGGGTTTTCTACTCCGCTCCTCTCAATCTCCCATGGAATCTGGATTTTTCCTGGCTGACCTGGGTCTCTCTGCCTTGTCTTTGTATCTGCTGAAGTTCCTAGGAAGATCTGATTACTGAAATCCCCACTCCTTTTCTTCCTCTCCAAAATACAAGTTTATTTCAGCGAAGAAACACCAGTTTACAGCTGAGGCTCAAACCTTCAAGGAAAACAGGTATTTTTCTCCAGATGCTTTGTCTGTCTCATAATTTGACAATTTTGGTTCAAACTGTACTGGAAAAGCTACTCTCAACTCTTGCCAGCATGGCCTCAACAATCTTTGGAATGTAAAACTGTGTCTCTCACATGGAACCTTGAAGTGTACAGGGCTGCTCATTTCCCTTGCACTACAATAATGTGTTCAGGCCTCTTCTTTGACCAGAAGGACATGAGTTTTGACATATGTCTGTATGAGAGCACATCAAGGACATGTGTGACAAATTTTCTCTCTTCAGGCCTCACTTTTGGTCACTACCAGTTTAAATAGCAGTAACAGGGCTTATCCATGGGACCATCCTGTCTTCACTACATCTCCCATTTTGATTTTACCAAGAATCTAGATTAATCTGCATCATGATGGATTCAAAAAATAAAGAAGCTGGGTTTATTAATACATGTTTTCACACTGACCTCTTCCCCCAATGCAGTTTCCTCACACAACATCCTCTCCATGAGGGAAATAGGTGCACAGACACTTCCCATGGCCCAAGCTGTATGCAACTTGGTGAGTAGGGCTAAGAGCATGTTCCCTAGCAGGGTGCACACTGCCAGGCAAAAGAACTGGCCAACCCAGTTGAACAGAGTAGCCTACACAGAAGAATCTCAAGATGAAGGTATTCATAACACCTGATTACTGGAGGTTTCAAAACCCAAACACCTGAAACTGTGTTAATGCAGAGCACATGGATTCTTCACACTAGGGGGAAAGAAAAATGTCTTAAATACACCTATACAAGAACTGTATGTCTGATGAAGAAGTGCATCAACCGTTAATACACACAAGGCAATTTTCACTCAGGAAGAAGAACAGCTGATTATACTTAAATATGGGAGGAAACCACAGTGGTCCAATGCTTGACATATTCCCTTTGCTTCCCTCCTCACAGCAGGGAAACCTGAAAGCAAGATAAAATCCTTTGCAGGCTCTTTGAAAAACAAACGCACTCTGGATCAGGAGAGGGTTTAAAGTGCACACTTTTATTTTCTATTACAAAGGATAGAAGAAGCAAGTTTGTTGTTTTATTTAAGAACAAAACCAAAAATGTTGTTAAAACATCTACATAATTATCCTAATACTAGACCTTATGAAAGATACTAAGTTCTTTTTTAATAGTAAAGTGTGGTATTCTTAAATTATATTAATACAAAGACATATGAAAGGACTCCAAATCATTACTACTAAGCTCAGATCTGCAGCATCCCCTTGCTATCTTTTCCTTTCACTTGCTAAAACCCATCCATTTTTAACATACAGTTTCATACAAGCTAAGTAGGGTATTTTTTGTTGTTGTTTTGGGGTGGTGGTTGGTTTTTGGTTTTTTTGTTTGTTTGTTTTGTTTTTTGTGGGTTTTTTTTGTTTGTTTGGTTTTTTTTGTTTTTTGTTTTTGTTCGTTTGTTTGTATGTTTGTTTTTTCCTTCTCCCTGTAAAGGCCAGGTTAACTCCAATGCCAGTGTCACCTAAATCCCTGCCCCTACCAAAGAATTTGGGAAAAGATTTTCACAAAGTCCATCAGCATTTAATAAGTTTCTGCTCTGTGTGAATGTCTGTGATTATTTTACACAATATGATATTTTCTTCTAATATTATAAAATTAAAACATCTCTTCCTTTGCTAATAACCCTCAAATTTGGTTCTGTGCTGCAGAATTTTCTTTTTCTTCTCTCACACAAATAAAGAATAGAGAGTTATCACAGGGTCTTGTGAACATACCACTAAAGCAGCCCCTATAACTTGTAGTTTATCTGCTGTAGAGCTGTGAGCACTGAGCATTTCTGCTGAGAGCACATAATGTGCTGAAGAAAACTCTCTTGGCTTGATAAAGCAAGCCTGGGAAGTCAAGCGTGAAACTTCCTGCCTTTCACAATGTCCCTTTAAATAATATAAGCAAAATCTTGTATTAAAACTGTACTCACTAGTTGACAGTATAATACTCTCTCACTGAGATGGGACTGCAAGGATGTCCTAAAGGGTTTCAAAAATGCAAACAGGGAATCCTGTCCCATCTCAAAGTTTATACCTATCTATATAAAACCCTCTCCTCTTTTGTTATTTCCCTTTCCCTATCCCAAATAAAAGGCTTCATTTTTAAACTGGAGATGCTGCATTTCTTGGCCTGAGTCCTTTTTCTTTATCCTCATTTAAGAGATTCCTTCGATACCACACACATATAATATTATATAGAGCAATATATTTAATACCTGTGTATATATGCTTCATGAGAGGGTCACATATATACACACTAAAACAAGTCTGGTGACAAGGTACTGCAACACCACAGACCAGGTTATCGTATCAGGGAAAACAAAGAGACACTTGATGCAACCCCCCTGCATATACCTCACCTCACCTCTCACCTTATCTTATTCTTACCCTTTCCCCATCTCAGCCCCAGCCTGAACCTCTGAAGCCCCAGTGAGCAGCTCAGCTCTCAATGAAGAGAGGGGGAGAGGGGACAGCAACCCACTCTGTAACCTAAACAATTCATTGCATGAGAAATCATGGCTCAGCAAATGCTCAGAGCCACACTAGAGATGCAGGTTCATTTTAAAAACAAAAAACATATTCCAGTGTCCCCAATTCATACTTTCTTCCTTGGCATCTCTGCCCAAGAAGAGCAGAACAAGATAACCTAGGAGCTGCCACCTGTCTCCTCCCATCTCTGAAGTTGACCACTTGAGCACAAGGGTGACCAGGAGAAGGTACCATAGCTACCACAAACAACAGAGGAGATAATACAGCACCTGACCATTCAAAAACTGCCATATCTGATATTGCTCATAGCAAACCAGAGACTACCATCCACATTTTAAGGGAGAAGAAAAAAAACTCAGCAGAAAAGTGGTTAAGTTGCCTGGGAAAGAGGCTGAGTCATCATCCCCAGAGGTATTTAAAAATACATGTAGATGTGGCACTTCGGGACATGGTTGAGTCTGGGTCTTGGCAGTGCCAGGTTAACAACTGGACTTAATGATCTTTGCAGTCCTTTTTAACTTAATGATTCTAAGTACAGAGGCACATTCAGTTTACTTAGAGCACACCATGTCTCTGAAAAGGTTCCAGACCAGAATGCAGAGCACACTCTGCTCCATAACTAGACCCTAACTATCCCTGTGGAGCTGAAGCATCCTCCTGAAAGCTGGTTTAGAAAGGTGACACTTGCCCCACACCATCTCCACATCTCCTGATTTTCACATCTCATCTCTCCTGAAGCTATGAACCCCAAGGATATGGGAGCAGAGAAGAATGGGAAGACAAAGGAATGCCAAAGCACCAAGCAGTTCATGGCCAGATTGTATTAATCATGGATACAGCCCTACCAGCCCCAAGAGCTCTGAGATTGCTGTCCTGGGAGACTCTGTATGAAAAAGACATCCCTGATGAAGGTTGGGAGGGGGATGTGTTTGTGTTTAAGTGGATGGTGCATCCATGCATGCAGAACTGCAGACAGAGCACAGCTGGACTGCTGAAGAGAAGAGAGGGAAGCTCAGGACAGGGGACATGTTTACTGGTTGCAGGATGAGACTGATAGAAAAGACAAGGCTGGCATTCAGAACAGTACTACTTCTTCTCACTGCTGCCACTTCTAAAAGCAAAACTCCTGTCCCAGAGTTCAGCATTACTGGTTACCTCACCAAAGCACACATCAGGCAGCACAGGAGCAGGCTATGGCTGGGTCCCGCTGTGCTACTCACTCTCCCTGCTCTCGGTCACATCAGCAATCTCCCTGCCCTGGCTCTGAGGAGGAGAAGGAGGCTGGACCTCTGGTACAGGTAAGTGCTTCCAGCTGGATTCCTGTTAGCTAAACAGTGCCTGTGCTGTGCAATGGTGTCCTTTTAAATGAGTCCCCACCCAGTTCTTCTGGCAGTGCAGGGAAAAAAAAGGCAGCTCTAAGTAACCAGAAACACATGCCATTTAAAGAGCAAGAAAGGAACACCATTACCTTCCTCAGTCTCTCTCTTCAGGACACAAAGCAACAAGAAACACAGGCTCCTTTTGCTGACCATGTCCCTCCTAACTGATACTGCTGTGTGGACTTCAGTGACACACAGTGTATCACAGACTCCACTACACCTCCTGAGTGGATTCTGTTTTACTTGTCACACCAGCCAAAAAAAACCAACCCAAACTATCTGCCCTGAATACCAGCCACACACTGAAAAACAGATCTAATAAGCAGTGACCAACTTGCTTTCTGAGTACTGTCAGCTGAAGTCTGAAGTCACCTACAACTCAGTTTCTGCTGCTACAAGCAGTTTCATTATTTTGCTGTTTTTACCTTGCACTCCTTATACCACACAGCTGTTATCCTCCTCAGCACCAGGGCCACAGGGCAATATAGACAGCTGAAGCATAAGCCTACATGTTTTAAGCCAAATCTAGTGATTTTTCTTCTTTGTACCTCAATTCCCATTTCTTCTGGTACTAAACTCCCAGAAGAGCAGGAGGGCTGCAGCAGAGTAAGGGGGGGCTTAGTCTGCAGCACTGAGAAAAGGAACACATGAAATTCATGGTGACCTTTTCACGAGATTTCATAGAATCATAGAATAGTCTGGGCTAGAAAGGACCTTAAGATCATCTAGTTTCAATCCCCCTGTCATTTAGAAAGACACCTTCCACTAGACCACATTGCTCAGAGCTCTATCCAATGTGGCCTTGAACAGTTCCAGGCATGGGGCATCCACAACTTTTCTGTCCCTCTCTCTCAGCTTTGTCCTCCAGACCTCTGCAGTCATACTCTGAACTGAAAGACAGAAGTATGACACTGATTCTCTGATTTGCAGCCCAATACAGACTGAACTAATTTCTTGGAATGAGGGACAATGAAAACAAAAAGATGACGTGAAAGAAGAATTTGGGGGAAAGAAGAGAGAAAAGATTGATCACAAACTCAGTGAGCATTGCGTTGCTGGCCAACAAGAATCAAATTCACAAACTCATTCACCACTAATAAATCATTGTCTCATAATCTTAAAACAAAAGAAAAGAAAAAGTTCTCTCTGCAAGACACAGATCTTGCTCTCCCTTGCTACTGCCACTTGGAAAACCCATCCCATATTTCTGCAGCTGACAGACTCCCCCCAGCTCATACTATATGTCATCCTGTAATAGGAAGTTGTATTTCCCAAAGTCGTCATCCCTGGGGCAGAGCAGCATGTCCTTGCGAGCTTTGGCCAGTTTCTGTTTCAGCACTTCCCTCCGGTCTAGCCACTCCGTCAGCTCATCCTGCCCATGGGCATAGCGACACTCCTCTCCCTCAGGACAGGCCTTGTTCTTCTGGAACCTGCCAGCACAAGGAGCGCAGTTAAGAGGGCATCCCCAGTACAGGGGTTTGAGCTTCCAGTCTGGGGTACTTAATCAGAATGCACTGAAACATGCTGTGAACTCTTCTTTTTAAGGGTGAGCTGATTATCCTACAAACCCATGTGCAGGTGGGAAAGACATCAAGGCTGGGAAAAAAACAGAGCAGCAAAAAGAACAGTGGCTACAAGGGGATTTAGTCAAGAGCACAAAAAATGTGAGCTGGAACTGGATAAACAGGGATGAGGAAAAACCAATGCACAAGAGAGGAAATGCCAGGTAACCAGCATGGAAGGCAAGAACTTTCTTGCTAACTAAAGTGGCATTTTTAACCATCACAAGCTTTCTGAAGGCACCTTAAGCTGCTGATTCAGAGGGTGTGAGACATTCAAACCATTTAAAAAGGCACCTGGGGTTCCCCCATCCACTGGGCCAAGGAGACTGTTCAGCAGCCTGAGCGCTGACAGCATCCTGGCTATGAAGGGCAGAGGTGGAGACAGGAACTGTTGGAGTTCAGGGCACAGGGAAAATCCCTCAAACTGCCCTGGGGGGTCCAAGACCCCGGCTGAGACTCCAGGAAAGCACTGTCTTGGATTTTAACCCATGGGAAAATCTACCAACACTTAGTGATGAACTAAGAATAACAAAGGTTTGAAATAAATAGTAGTTCAGTTTGTCATAGGGTGAAACTTTGTAGTTTTGGGTTTTTAGAATGAAGGTAGTTGAAGGCAAGATGGAGAACTCTGGGCGGTGACCCATGTTGTTCTCCTTCTCCTTCTCCTTCATCTTCTGCTGTGATGGTAGTACAAAAGGATTGGTAGGATAAATCTGATGTAAAAATTACGTGTTTAGAATAGATGGTAATTGCTGGTGTAGGATTACAAACATAGTACATTTTAAAAGTTTATTGGCTCAAATGTCCTTAAAAGGCCTTGGATTTTTTTACTGTGTGGCATTCGCCATTCCTGTTTTCCAGCGTGCTAAGCCTGGTGCTAGGGGGCACGTGAACTTCAAGATAAGATGAAATAAATAACCTTGAAGAAATGGCTTGCAGGCTTTGCTCATCAATTTCAACCTTGGCACTGGACTTTGTGGGAAGAATCTCCCTATTTAGGGGGGTTCTGAAAAGGAATTTCCCACAAGGAAGCTCTCCTTTTCAAAAGACAAACATTCAGGAATGTGTTTTTACCCCTCAGTATTGTGGCTGAGCACCTCTGTGATCCAACAGCAGCCTCACTGTCACCAAAACCTGTCATCTCATCCCACTCCTCCTCCACACAGAAGTCTCCAAGAACTCTATGAGAGGATGAGGAAGGATGACAGAGGCCCTGGGCCTGTTACCCCATCCCTGCAGCAGTGGCACAGGAGGGAGGTGAGACAATGGTACCTCTCACAGAGCCGGAATTCACCCATGGGGAAGCGGTAGCTCCAGCAGCTGGAGTCACTGTCTGAGGTGAAGACCTTCTCCTTGTGCTTCTCTGACTGGATGTGCTGCTGCCATTGCTTCTTGCTGTTGCTGTTTTTCCCACAGAGCCAGCAGTGGTAGCCCATCTAACCAGTGCAGACAGGGAAAATGGGCCAGTCAGTACAATAACATTCACATCCATTGGCCTTCCCTGTGCCAGCACTACCTCTCCCCCTCTCCTTCCAGAGCATCCTGGAAGCTCCACTCAGTCTATGACTACCCACACTTCTCTGCCATATCATCTTTAGGGAATTGTGCTGACAAAAAAGGGGGACAGAGGAGATGCTCTGTCAGAGTTTACGGCTCAAACAGGCTTAGGGAACAGGGCAGCTCAGTTCATTGACATGATCCCCCTGCCCCTGCTGATGGCCCCAGTGGGGTCTCACTGCAAGGTCCCCAGGTTCACAGGCAATGCAGGACTCTTCAGCAGCACAGACTCTTACACCAGTACCACCCCTGGCATAAGGAGACACATCTGCCTCCAGTTTTCCAAGACTTATGTGCCAGCTCTTTTCCAAGCTTCTCCCTCTTCTGACAGGCCTGCAATGGTTTTGCCAGCTTGCCCAGGAGCAGGTAGAAACCCTGCTGAGCTCAAGCAAAAGTGAACCTAAGGCAAACTCCTAATGACTTGAGGATTAACAGAAAAGCCATTGTAGAACCTTGCTGGTTCTGTAGAACCAGGTTGATCTCTTCTCACTTCAGCTATGCTGTCCCTGCTGTGCTGCTCCAAGCTGTCCATTTAACCTACATTAATACAGGTTCCACTGGAGCAATGCAGTCCCTGCTAGCCACACGTGGAGCACAGGAGAGAGGCAGGCTGGCAGCACCCAAGAGGAGGAATGAAGGACAAGAGATCAGCTTATTACCATGATGTCCGCATAGTCAGTGGGCATCTGGATCTGTTTCTCTCCTTCTCTCGAGGTGAGTGGTGTTCCCTCTCCAGGCTTCCCAGGATTGTGTTTCTTTAGCCACATGTCATAGGTCTGCTGCATATCTAGTACTGCACAAAGGCAACACATGAAGCCACTCAGACAACCTCCCACCCTGTGCACAAACTATAAGAAAAGGACAGATGCTGGGGCAGCCCTTCCTTCCCCTTGCCTGTGCAGCAGCACCAGACTGAAGGCCTGTGCTCCATTTCACCTCCTCAGATGAGACCTCTGGGGATAGGAGACAAATTCACACCACACCACCTGGCATGGGGGTATCTTCTATCAGAGGGACAACTGTGACAACAGCCATGCAAACTTTTCAGAAAGGTGGCAAAATGCCTCAAGATCTTCTGGGAATTCACCCCACAAGATGATTCTCCAACAGGCCTGATTCTGCTTGAACCTCAGAAGACATCCAGCCAGGAAGTAAGGCAGGGCTGGTTTCAGATCCATCTCTTCCCTCTAAGCCCAAGCTTGACCCTCAGCACTAGAGAGGGAAGAGAGTCCCTAAACAAGCTGGCCACAGGAAGCACTGCAGAGGGGAGGAAGACCTAATAATAGCCTGCTCTAAGTTCAAAACCTGCCCAGGGAAATGCAGTCAATGTCTCTCATGGCTTTTAATTTAAAAGCCACTCAGCATACTTCTGAGAAGGGAAATTTGAGGTTTAAGCTTTAACTAGACATCTGCCTTTGCAAGATCAGCTCCTGAGAGAGGCTATGGAAACATCAATGTTTGCAGACGTTGATATGATGCTCTAAATGTGATGCATTAGAGATTTACTCCTTGCTAAATGGGTAATTGAGGAGCTTGAGGCAACTGGGTATAATGAATGCAAATTCCCCCAAACTGAGACAACACTCTGGTTTGAAGATCCACATTTGTGCTTGAGGAAACACACCCAAACTGGTCTGATGTGCTTTAAAATCCCCAGCAATAAAATGCTTTGAACTGCAAAAAGTAAGAGTTTTGTGTCAGCAGAGAGAAGGCCTCTCCACAAAACTATATGAACCAAAAAAACCTCAGGGCAGGCCTGAAATCCTTCAGGCTTCCCAGCAGCTCCAAGAGAATTAGGTGAGCACCTAGACAACTGGCCCTTTTCCCAGCTTCCTGTTGGTCTGAATAAACAAGGATTTCTGCCACAGAGGTGGCTGTCTAGGATATGGGCAACCCCCCAAGTATCGCCCAAAAAGTAAGCCTGCAGAATTAAATACAGACAAGTTCCTCCACAAAGGAACCCACCAATGATGTTTTCATTCAGGATCTCAACTTCACCCTGTTGAATACAATGCCATGAGCAGGGAGTGCCACAGCCCAGGACCAAGGGATATGAGCAGAAATAGGTAAGATAGCCAAGGCAGATAGAAGACAGGTAAGAAAGATACAGGAGCAGCTACAAGCCAGTACTGGTGCTTTGGCAAGACTCCATATAGAGCCATGCCCGGGATGTTACAGGCAACTGCAGGGGCAGTACAGGGTGGATTCAAAAGTGATACAGAAAGAGAGGGCAGCAGTGAAGCAATGTAATACATAAAACTATTGTGCACTATTCCCACAGAAAGAGACTCAAGAGATACATGCACATTTAAGAAAAGAGCAGCTGTAGACAGACCTGACCCATAATCCCATTTAAACTCATGGCAGCAGCCTTGTCCAGCTCCATCTCTGTTGTCAAGAATATGTCTTAACAGACCCTCCAGATGCCCAGACTCTTCCCACACTCTTTGGCCCACATTTCTCCCACTCACTTTTATTTTCCTTCATGAAGGTCCACATGTCTCTCTCCTCAGGGCTGTGAGCAAAGGAGCAGTTGCCCACATACTGGCATTTCTTGCCATTCTGTGCATGGATACACAACTGTTAAAAGACAGACAGAAAAAATTTTTAGCATCTGCACAATCAGTCCTTGCCAGAAGGGAAAGTGGGTTTGATAGCCAGCCGGGGCTGTCATTAAATTGCACAGGAGAGGTTGCAAACAGCATGCTTTGTATATCATTAACTCATGATTCTTTTCCTCAGTCTCCTGATGACATAAACACAGCACAGGCAGTTCACCAGCTGTTGCCATTTCCAAAGGTGACTGGGTGCAGGTACAGGGCAACAGCAGGGAGCATCCTGGATTGACCCAATAGTGTCTCCTGCTGATCAAGCTGCTTGTCCCCAAAGGTGACGTTCTCCAGCCATCTCTGAGTGGGTGAAGAATGGCCTTACAGATTGCTTAGACCACACTGGTGCACACAGAGCTACCAACAGCATCATTGCCAGAGAAAATGAGAAGCTTTCTAAATATCATATTTGCTGATCATGTCTCCTCCCCCTATCCTGGCAAAAAGGAGGACCTACAATAGGGTAGGGGAAAGGAGTTCTGTCCTTTCAGGGAAAAGAGAAAGGAGAGGGAGAGAGAAACTCTATATCACCACATGTGAGCCTGGGGTTGGAGGCTGGATGTCTGTAATTTTCTTCACAGCCACAGCACATGGCTTTTTTGCTGAACTCTTAGTTTTGCTTTCAAAACCTACTGTGAACAAGTTTCACAATCTAAAGTGGCACAGTGAAGCAGGGGTAGGCTTCTCCTAAGTGTCTCACCTCTCACTCACATTGAGAAACCCTGATGTAAGGGGAGTCTTAAATTTCATTCCCAAACCTTTTGCCATCCAGATATGCATTAACAGTTCTTGTTACATATTAGCAGCAACACTGGAAACTTGCATTTGTGCGTAGAGTGATTTACATGGCTGCTGCTCTTTCTTCTGCTCCATCATTTTGCTGGATGTGTTTTGCTGCCATCAGTCTGTCCTTACTTACTTACATGATCTCAGCCATCATGTGCTTGCCTCCCCATTCGGGCTTCAAGGAAGCAGCCCTCAAGGCACTGCACCATTGTGGAAGGGAAAGGGATGGGGCACCTGGCCATGCCGGGCACAGGGCTTACATCATATTGCTGTGGGAAGTTGCGGATGGAAGGCAGCGGTCGGACTGACACCCACTTCTTCTTAGCTTTGGACATCACCAGCAGGACACGGCGTTCCTTAGTCCAACTGAAGAAGAGAGAATAAATCAAGAGAGACATAAGGAAAAGCAGAGCAAGGGTTCTTTACCTCAGAAACCCTTAAATATTGAGGGATGAGCAGATTCTCCTGCTTCTTCCTGCACTATCTGGCTGTTCCTAGACATGCACATCTGTGATGGAGAAGCTACCAGAAGGCTGTTTTAGGAAGAATTCTTCCTGTACATATTACCTATTTCCTGGGATACCTCTTTTCATAGTGCCACAAAAATCTCCCCCAAATCTCATATGGCATCATCCTGGATTATTAAATAGCTGCATTCCACCCTTTGACACAGCCAATTCTTGTGCAATCAGATCCATGAAAAACACTTGGGAATATTTTCTGCTTGAAAGGTGCAATAAAAATACAAGTCATTACAAGCACTGCCTTATGAACAATGCCTGGAAGTATTTATTCTCCTGCAGCTCTAGCAAGGGATCACCAGGAAATACCCTGAGCAAAAACCCCAGCTCTATTCAGCAGCGTCACAAAGAGGTGTTATTTTTCCCATCCCAGGAAGCAATTCTCACCTGCTTACTTCTGCCAGAAACTGCTGCTTCTGGTCTCTTCTGCAACAGAAGTCCTATATTTACAATAGGAAGCAAGACTATGCCTTTGTGGTCTGTGTTATGGGAAGATAAGTTCTATAAACCCTTCTATCCTATCCCTGCAGGCTGCCTGGGTGAGACAGGCCACGGTTTCCATGAACAGTGACTTCCCAGCCAGTATTTCTGTTCTAGGGGACTTATAAGACAGATGGGGACAATTTTTTTTTAGTAGGGCCTGTAATGTTGTGACAAGGGGTAGTGTCTTGAAACTAAAAGAGGGTAGATTCACACAAGATTTAAGGAAGGAATTTTTTTATGATGGTAGTGGCACAACCCAGAGAGGCGATGGATGCCCCATCCCTGGAAACATTCAAGGTCAGGCTTGAGCAATGTGATCTAGTTGAAGATGTGCCTGCTCATTGCAGGATGGCTGGATTAGATGACCTTTAAAGGTCTCTCCCAATCCAAACTGTTCTATGATTCAATGCTTCTATCACACCAAATATTCTCATGGGCCCTAAGGAGTCAAAAGGTGCAAACAGACACGACATGAATCACAGAGGAGCAACCAAAGCAATGAAAGAGCCAAAGGAAACTAATTTAAAAGGAAGCATAATATCTTAAATCATTGCTAATTGTGACCTGACAAACATCTGCAAACAGCTAAGAATATAAACATGTGCAGACGAAAACTCTGTGCCATCAGTAAGAAGAAATTATAGGAACTGGAAGAAAAGAGGTATTGTGGGAGCTGGACTGCCTGTGCCAGGAGTAACTGTCTGCATGACGCTGGCAGCAAATACACACAGTAAAGAGAGAAGGAAGCTAGAAAACAGCTAGCTCTCTGCAATGTCTGCTATAGTGACAAACACCCCAAGCAGTGAGAGGCTGCTAGGAAACCTTACAGCCTCTTCCAAAGATGCCAAATGAAGCCAAATGGAGAAGGTAGGATGAAAAATTCCTGCCCTTGAAGAGGGGCAGAGGAAAGAGAAGGTTGAATTGCTCACCAGTGGGGGGCTTTGGCACTACAGTACTTGAGGTCTTTATCTGGCTCCACCAGCTGCCCATTCCTCCAGCACTGGCCACACACAAATTTCATCTGGAGGTCAAAGGTGCTTGACATGGGAGTCCGGGGAGAAGCCTGGAGAAAAGAACCACAGACTCAGGTGAACAGAGGCAAGATGCACCCCCAAACCTGCCACAGAGATGCTGGCAGCTCCCCACATGCCTGTGTGCCAGATTAAATCAGCTCTCCTTTGCCAGTGTTAGCTGACGGCCTGATGAGATACTACACAAGAGCAAAACCACTGCTTGCTTCAGCATGATTTCCTGAGCTTTGACATCTGGCCAAAAGCACAGACAGCCTGGCAGCTTCCAGCATTGACCAGGCCTGTCTGTGTAATCCCTGCAGTGTATATCCATGTACAGACAAGCTCTGTGAGACCTGCCCCAGAGCTTAATCCCCACTTCCCTGCAAGGAGGGCAATCCATGTCCTCCTCTGGTCCATGTCACCTGTTGGCGAGTGCTTGGTCACACAGACAAGAGAGCCCCCTGGGGAGGAAGCTGGAGCATATCACAATGCAGGACTCAAAACACCTGCTTTTGGACCAAGAACTTTGTGCCACACCCAACATTTGACACAATGAAGTCAGAGTTGGGTCCTCTTGTTGATATCCTTCCAAGCCTTTTCTGGGTAGTTCCTCTCACAGTTCCTCTGCACTAGGTTTCACAAGCAGTTAAATCATAGTCTCTGGAGAGAGGTACAATGCACATATTCCTATCTTTTCAGCTATTGCACTTATTGCCCCCACCCCACCTGAGAAGGCTGGTTTGGGATTGTGACTAACAGACTGTGGAGAAGGAAAAAAAATTGAGCCAGTCATATCACTGCTGCCTCATGTTTTCTGAGCAAATCTCTGGAAAACTGTTTGCATTCTGTATCACCACTGCAAGCTGAGGCTGGTGTCTCCAGTTCATTTCCAAACTGAAAAACAAACTTGACTGGATGCCAGTGGCCCTGGGCATGGGAGTATATGAGAGTACAAGAGCACACCCTGGTCATTGAGCTGGGCATGAAGCACAAAGGTCATGCAGCAGCAAAACCATTCTCTGACTGTCAGCCACATCAGCAGCCTGTCCCACCTCCCATGCCTTGACTTTAACCCCGAGCATCTCACAATAACCAGACATGCAAGCTGTGTCATTGAAGAGCAGGTTTCTGCCGGGAATTCATTAGCAGCAGAATGGAGCCTGGCTGTATCCCTTGGTGGAGGGAAAACAGCAAGCACAGATACAGAATCAAAGCATTCCCAGGAGACGCCACATCAGCTATCAACTACCACTCTGCATCTTCTAGATGTAGTCTTTTGGAGAACCAGAGCTGACATATAAAAGGTTCTCTGTCACTGTGAAGAGTGGAGCTGACATCTGGGCTACCATGGAAGGCAATAAGGTGCCTCCCTCTCAGATATGTGGCCTTTGAACACTAGCTTTAATCTCCACTGGCATTTCTGGCCTATCTCCTTTGATCAATCCCATGCTATTCTGATGGTGACATATCTTTCAGCACAGCCAGGAAGCTTTGCTCAAACCTACTGACCCAGCAAAACTAATCACTGAGTGTCTCCAGAAGGGACAAGAGATCAGAGAGTAAGAAAATATCTCTCAGGAAGTTCTGGTAATCTGGGTTGTTTTACAAATTCTTAACCAAAAGAAGCCCTGTGCATTTCTTCATCTGAGTCATGCACACTGCTTGTCAATCCAGTGGGCACGTATGCTCCCAGGGGATTAGGAGCCAAGCAAAAAATCAAAGCGGCTGCTGGAAATGTTACATGACTGTATTTGCAAAGGCAAGACACATACCTGGCAGGCTGCTGATAACCAACAATGTGGAAATTATATCACATGAGGCTCTAGCAGACAAAGCCAGGCAAAAGTCCTGTGGGGTACGGCACCACCCCTTGCTATGAAGCCAGACAATATAGTGCTAGCTATGCATCATGGCAACCAAATAAATACAAGTCTCTGGCACGACAGCTCTCCACTTCAGGCTTTGCAGAAAGCAACAGACCCTGCATGGCCACTCATGTCTCCCAGCTTCAGGAACTGAATCAGTTCTGAATCTCAGCGATACAAAAATGTTCTCTGGAAAAGCCACATGCCTCAGGGACTATATGAAGAGCCCAGGTTACTCAGCCACCTGAGTGAGCAGTACTTAGGTGCAAGTACTCCTTAATGGAGACCTTTTTTCCCTCTCTGTGCTTAAATTGATAATTCTGTGGTCAGTTTTCGTGGGGGTTCTGATGCTGGCTAGGGGAATAAAAACAAGACAGCTCTTGAAAACCACAAAAAATGAGAGCTACAACCCCTCAGTTTGCAGGGATGCAATGAGAGGACATCCAGCTCTCTACAACAGCCCCTTCTGCTGACTGACTCTTTAATCTGTGGCCACTGGGTTTACTCCTACAGCAGCTGCTATGAGGCCAAATTTGTGGGGCCAAGTGCAAGATTCCTGGCAGGTGCTTGGCAAACACTGTATCTTCATTTTTCAATTCTTTCTGAGCCTCCTGACCTTCACTGTCACAGCTACCGGGCCCCTGCATGCTGCCTGCCTCTTTTCTCCACAACTAGTCAGCCTGGGTGCTGTCCAGCTGGCAGACAAAACTGCAGCAAAATTCCCCAGAGTGACTTTGCTTCTGCTGACCAGAGGGCATTGGAGTGAGAGTGGATCACACAGGATGGTGGGAAGGAGGGGTCTGTTTTTACAACACTTTGGGAAGTTGTCTTTGCCAGGCAGCCAACTTTGAAAGCTGGAAGGACGTTGAGAAAACTGAGTCACATTAGCCTGCTTAGACAGGAGAAAACAATGGCAAAAGTAAACATCTCTCAATAGACCCCTTCAGGGTCTTCGGCAGCAAGCCAGAGTCTCATCCCAAAACACAACCCTCTGGCTGAGGACATGCTGTTGCCAAAGCTATGGTGTCCTACTGCAAACACATGCATCTGACTGACTTGACTGTCTCCGTGCACAGTGCCAGTATCAGTGCCAGTGCCAGTGCCAGGCTGCCAATCCTTACAGCTAGTGGTGCTGCTGGTAGGCATTTTCTCACTGTACCAACACTGCTTTGCCTCTGCATAAGGGTGGTGGGTTGAGTCCAGCTCTGTGACAGGCATTTGTGGGGCACAGCCAGACTTTGCCACTGCTCATTAGCCCTAGCACTGCCCACAGGGCCCAGGAACTGTAGCTCTCTGCCCATCCCCTGATGTAGCAGGCTCTGGCATTTCATTTCCTGATCCTCTGCCCCCTGCAAGCCCCAGCAGCCAGAAATGGAAACTTCACTTAGCTTCCACATCTCACATGCTTCAGAGGACATGCTCTGACCATGCCTACTGTACAGCTTATTCTTCCAGCAGCAGCACCACCAGACAAAGGTGAATTTGAAGCTGCAAGGCTTACAGGAAAACAGCTGTCCATTTATATATTTTTAATCCCCTCATTATGCACAGAGAATGGCAAGACAGAGCTTTCTTGAAAATGCAGGTAAATTCACAGCAGGCAGGACAGAGCCAATCTCTGGACTCTTGGGACAAGGCACATATGGAGCAGGGATTGCTGATACAAATCCAACTGCTGTCACAAACTGCTGCAAATTCACATTTAGTTTCCTTCCATGTGGAGATGCAGGCCACTGCCTCTGTCGCCACACCATGCAGAAAGAGATCATAGCCAGTTCTGGTTGCAGGGACCATTCAAATAATCCACTTCTCATACAATACAGGATGTAGGAACTTGTTCTGCTCAGCTTCCTGAGAGGCTAGAACATATTCCTTAAGCAAGTCAGACAGTTCTGGGAACTAGGGACCTTGTTTATACTGGACTGCTGCTTCCCATTCCTCTCATCCAACCGTTTCAGACCACATCAGCTGCAGAGGTTTATTTCTGAGCATCCCCTCAAAGATGAATCCATCTCATGCAGAATAATCAGTGCATAGACGGACAAAAAGCCCACTGCAAGTGTCAGTGCAGTCACCTGCATCTTTTCTGTTAAGCTAAGCTATGCTCATCAGACCTTCCTACAGATGCTTCCCCAGCATCAGTGCCCTACAGCCTTCAGAACACTTCTGTTGGCCCACAACCAAGACAAAAACCAGCAGCTAAACATCCCTCTCCTATAAAACACCTCCTCCACAGGGTGCTTACAGATTGCACTCAGCACTGGTCTCTGCAGAGGAACTCCTAGGTGACTGATCTCACACAAAGGTGACACTCTTGCTTGGACAGTAAGGCACAGGTCAAGGGATGGCAAACTCAGGTTCGTCAAGGTTAAAGAAAGCTGTCAAGTAGGAACAAAAAGGATTTACAGCACTTTCCCCACCGTTCTCCAGTTCTAATGGCAAAAACTGCTTTAGTTCAACCTCAGGACTGAATCTAGCTCAACCTCAGGGCTGGGAATTGTCCTCACTTGGTGGGCTCTGCTCCTACACTACAGAAATCCTCTCTGGGGTAAAAAAAAAAAAAAAGTGTAAGACAGCACTGCCCATAGCCAAGAAGACAGAGAAAAGTAAACAAAGAAGAGCCCTTTGCTTGGAACCCCTCTCACACCACTCTGGTATGCTCTTGGTAGTGCCGGAGGGTGCAGCCCTCCACACTGAGAGACTGATGGCAAAAAAAAAGGCAAAGCTCCCAGCCCCCACCTGGTAAAGCACCACTAAGGTCTGTTGGCCTCAACAGCACTTGGGCTGCCAGTTCCACCCACTCCTCCGTTTAGATCAGTTCTATAGGTCATGAGTCATTCCTCAGAAGTCCTTCAAACTGCTTTACTGTCCCTTGGCTAAAGGGCAGCAGGACACATTTGGTCCCCACTGCATGGCCACTGCCCCAAAATCTTGCAGTTTCACCAAGAGGGTGTCACAGGAAACACCATTCTTTTGTTGTGTTGCCCTCGGTGACCTGAAGGCTTCACCCCAGCAGGGAACAGAGCAGATAATAACACTGCGAAACAAGGCACAAAGCTCAACACCAGCACTGCAACGGGGAAAGCTCTCAGCTCTCCTCAATGGCCAGTCTGGTCTGCCTGGGACCTGTCAGGCACAATAGTGGGAAGAAAAGAGAGAAAGGGCTGGAACCATTGTGAGCAAAATCTGGCTTCAAGCCCTAGATGGACCTTACTTACCATGCTGTTGGCTGGTTTGCTGGCATGTGCCTCCATCTGCTGCCAGTACTTCTTAGACTCCTGCACGATATCTTCATGGGTCATTCCTGGAAACAAAAAGGAGACTAGGAGTTATACGCCTTTGGCCAAGAGAAGAGAGCGAGGGGTTGCAGGACTTTTTAATTTGGGCTTAGTAACCCCTGAGTAGCTGACAGCTGCCAACAGTCCCCCTGGTAATGTCAGGACTGAGATGTGACAACCCACCATAGAACATGCTTAATCCCTTGCTAAGGAAGCTCCTCTCTACACAAACCAAACAAAAGAAGAGTTCAGTCTCCTGGACTTGTTCAGACCTACCTTTCTGCTCAGGCAGTCTGCAAAGGACCCAGACACTGTTTCCAAGCCAATAATTCTTCATAAGAGTCAAGAGCTTGACCAAGGCTGTCCTCCAAACCCATATCAACAGATTCTACCACAGTCCTAAAGGCAATGCTTTGTTACTATTGACCTACTGTATAGAGAGTTCTTGCTTCTAGCTTGGAGTATCACAGATACCCACTGTGACATCTAGCATCTCCAAGAACCCCAAATTCTCACCTATTACCTGCTGGGATTAATTAACCTGTTACACCTTCAAGTTGAGATGGCTCCCCATCAATCAATAGGCAAAGAGGAAAGTTGAAATTCAACACATAGAGACACCAAGCCCAACTACGGCAGCAAGGAAAGACCAGCAGTGCAAAACCAACCAAGGAACAGCTGCTAGTAAATAACCAGCAAGGAAATACCTGCAACATCTCAGATATCAGAAATACAACATCAGACAATGAGAAAAAGAATTGGTCGGACCTTATCTAAGGAATGAGCTCCTGACCAGCTCAAGTAGTGAGGGAACATCCTCTCAGCACCAGCCAGCTAGATGGGTATTCAAGTTGTTAAGTGCTCTAAAGACCCAAGACAGCTGCCAAAACAAACTGAAGCAAGTATCTTGCACAGGCAGCTCATTGCAACAAGGGGGTACTGAGAATGGCCTTGATGCAGCATCCCCATGACACAGACATTGCAAATTTGATTGGTTTGCTGATGCCTACAGCTTTTATTACTGAAGTGAGGTGTTCTCCAGGAGTATTACATAAACACAATCATTGATCTGGGGGACAGCATGTTCCAGAACTTAAGATCTTTCATCTCAGCTTAGGCTGTGTGTAGCTTGGGTAAATCACAGCAATCCTAACCTCAGTTTTCCTGTCTGATTTTGGCTGTTCATGTCCCCATCAGGCAACACTACTGCCATTTGCACAGGGCTTGAACAGGATGAAAAGCACTCAGGAAAATTTACCATTCCTCAAGAACATTTGCTCAGGTCTTTAAAATGGCAGCTGCCCATAACTGGTACTGCTCACAGGTCAGAGCTGTTGGTGAGTATTCTATTCCTTAACTATTAATCCCAGAAGGAATGGTGTAGAGTTAGAAAAACTGCAACTCCCTCTTCCATGTCCAAGTATTCCAGGGTCGGACACAATGATGATTTGTATTTTGGGGAGAAAAGCTCTAAAGCTGGGAAAACCACAACAAAAAGTTAACGTGCTGAACTGGATTTGGCAGGGAAAGGGGCTGAAGCAGCTCCCACCTTCTCCATTCTGCACACCTGTGATCCTTGGGGTGCAGAACCAAAGACAGAAGTATATACAGGTCTTGTCAGAAGACTGAATTTCAAACGTAGTTCTTGTGACTGCCTTCTTCCAGTTCCAGAATTCTGAACTATCTCAACAATACAGTCTAGGAATGTGGTGGTTGGGAAAGAAAAACCCTCCCAAATGTGAAAGGATGGTTTCCAATCTACCAGCTTTTCAAAGCATGAACCATCACGAAGAAATGATCTGGGAACCAAAAGGCCCATGGGTTGATTACTTATAATATTTCAGCATCTTTTGCAACATCAGCATCATTAATGAAGATGAAGAGTCTGTTATTACCACTGGTGGAAGAAGATACCAAGAGATGTCTGTGAAAAACCAGTGAACAAGAAAACAGTCCTGCCTGTCCAATTTTCAGGTCTTGGGAATCTTAACTCCACTAATACAATCCTTTATCCCCATTTGAAAAAAGCCAAAATCTCTGTAAACTTTCAAATGGCTGTTAAGTGTTTCAAATGTAAGCTGCCCTCTTCCTATTCTTCCTGAGCAAATAGCTCCCAAATGAAACTTCATGTTCCAAAACTAAAGCATTCCCAGAGAGTGGCAACAACTACCTTTAATCTCAGTTTCCATAATGAAGGCTACACTTGGGAGAGGCAATTCACAAGGAAAGCAGGCTCATATATACAGCCCTGTAGGAAAAAACCCCACAAGATAATGTCATCTTCTCCTATTGTTGGAAAAGGTGGAAGTAAGCACAAGGTTTAATGATCAATTCTGCAGCTTAACTCATGGCTTGTTTCATCTCCTCAGCTTTCCCTTTGAAATAATATCTTCAAGTAAAGAAGGCAAGAAAAAAATCAGTTTGTTTCTGCAGGATGAAGAGGAAGGAACACAGAGGGAAGGAGGAAGGGACAAAAAATCTTTTCCAAATAACAAAACCAGACCAAAACAACAAGAATGAACCAACCATGGGATGAGGAAAAAAGCAAGATACTTGAATATTAGTGCCCAGAGTACAATGACTAGTACCACAAGCATGTAGGGCAGCAATGGTGGCCCATGACTTACAGGCAATGTGCTATCTTGGAAATTCCATAGCTGTAATTTTTTAATTTCCAGAGGCCACAAGTAAATGAGGGCAAACGGAAAGATTAAATGCCACAATGTGCTACTTGTTCATCACTGTCCCTCATGAGCTGAAGCCAAGCCCAAGGATTGCACGGAACATCAATTATGATATCAAAGAATGGTGAGAAACATCCATAATGTGCTTCATCTCTGAGGTACTCCCATTTCCAGGCTGGGTGTTGCACTAAATGACACCCTGTGGTGAAAAAAAATGTAGGTAGCACTGTGGGTGGACTAATATCTACACAGCCAAGAGAACAGCAGCCAGAGAAAACCTCCAATATATCAGACAGAGACGGAGACAGGACTGAAAGTGCCAGATGTGGCAGTGTCCCTATATGATTTCCCTGAATATAATCTCTGTAAAACCCTCTCCTGAGGCATGTCATCAAAAGCTTTTTGGGAAACACCAAGTATCCTGCAAGTTCCTGCTTTTGGTGAATTTGAGAAACTGGAGATCCACAGCCTTCTTTATATAACCAACTGCTTTGTAACCTGTGCATGCTGCCATTCTCACTGCAAGATACGTTCACTCAGGGGTCCAACTACTATTTGTACAAGATCTAAGAACCAAACACCTGTTGGGATTCAGCTCTACCTAATTATGATTTTAATTTATTCAGCTGGTCCCAAGGGAAAGGCCTTCTGGTCTGCAAATTACAGTAGCCCTGTTCCTGTAAATAGACAAGGGCCAAGTCACCTCACAGACCACCTTGGTCCTCTTTTTCATGTCCTTGAGGAGGCAGTAGTAATTACTTACTCCCTGAGATGGGAGTAAGTAATATGTATGAGTGAGTGACACCTTCTCAGTACTCCCAAATCACCTTCTTCCTCTTCCCTGGTTACACACTGGAAGAAACTGAGATAGACACAACACCAGCCAAGTCACACTCACCTGAATATTGCTGCAGTAGCCAGACCTTGAGCTCAATGAAACTGTGAGCAAAGTGGCAGCTGTCCTCACGCAGGCAGCCGTAACGCACCTCATGTCGGCACACGTCAAACTGGAAGTGCTCCTGGAACTGACGGATCTTGGAGTATTTCAGGGAGGTAGAACGCACAATGTGGACCAGACACCTGCAGAAAAATACAAAGCACCAGGTGATCAAATCCTCCTCACCTCCTCCTCCTCCTCCTCCTCCTTACATATGACATCCAGACATTTGACTGGGCAGGCAAAGGACACAAGCAAATCAACTCTAGGAGAGATAGATTCCCCCGGGGAAAAGCAAACCCCTGCCCTCCCACCCTATCAAGCTTGGGTAGTTATTTTCACCCTCAGTGCATGGGTGATGCTCTGCCTAAGTTCAGAGATCAGGCAGGTTTCAAAATATGCAGCAAAGATACCAACTCCTCTGGTTCAGCAGCTCCCCATGTCTCGGATTGCCAGGAACCTGAAGGAATTGTACGACTGTGTACTTGACATGTTTGTTACACGTGTTTTCCTAAACACTCATTACCAGACAGTCAGAGGCAGGATCCTGAGCTAGAGGATCTTTGTTTTGACCTTTTTGTACAGGCCAAACTGAAAGACAAATTAAGTCAATGGAAAACTTAATAGACTGACTCCAAAGGGCTTTGCTGACGTCTCAAATCCCTCAGCACCAGGAGCAAACATGCAGAGTGAAGCCCATAGTGCTATTTATCATGATTTGAGCTGTCCTATGATTGGAACCTGTAGGGAGGAAAGGAAGAAAGAGACCAGAACCTTGGAGTTAAACTGGCTGGACTTGTGAGAGATGGTTCCCATCAGAAAAAATTGTTCACTCACTTGTTGTCGTGGAAACTGTGTTTTGCAGAAAGGTTGGAGCAGACAGATGGTGTGTCCTTGGTCCCTTTGCTGATAATCCGGGGTTTGCTGTCAAAGCAAATCTGAGAAGAGAAGAATTAGCATACTGGGAAGAACGACTTTGCTTAGAGGAGGAAGAAGAACCAGAGCCAGCCTATTTTAATGTTCAAAGTTAGAAAGAAGTGTCATGAGCACTTTGTGGTAGGGCTTTAAAATAAAGCAAGTCAATCTCTGAAAAAGCTTCCAGACATTTTTTGGCTTATTCTCAACAGTATTTTCCATTGTGGTTGGAAAAATTTTGGTCAGAGCTGCATATTCTTTCCCTGTTAGCCAACAGAACAAGGGAGAAATAAAAGAACAGCCACTTCACAGCAAAGGACACGTCCCTTTACATGCAACTGCCAACATGTGGGACACTGTGCTGCAGAGCACTAAGATGATATGAAGCAATTCTCAACTGACTGACTCAGTAACTCTGCATAGACATCAAATGGGAATTTGTTGCATTTTGGAATTCTGATTTTTAAAGTAATTGGGACTAAATTACAATTCAAAGCAACATGTTGAGACAGATGAAGAGACGGGTGATCCCATGAGGCTGTGAGCACCTGGATCAGCTGCAGGGCTAAGGAGGAAAACCACTTCTTTCTCCTACACATCCTCATAAAATTCTCACTGTCCTTCTGGGAGCAGGGCACTGGCTAGGGCACACAGAGTTACAGGTGGCCTGTTCCTGCACCTTTAGGATTTCCTTCTTGAAGAATGTGCAACATTCCTGGACTCGTTTTCCCTTCAGGACTGCCTCCCAAGGTACTTTGTCAATCAGGCTCCTAAAGAGGCTAAAGTCTGGCCTTCAGAAGGTGAAGTGGCAAGGTGGCAGTTCTGCTGACCCCTCTCCTTATTTCTCCAAGAACTGAAAACTCTACCATCACATAACTGCTGGGCCCAGGATGACTTCCAACCATTGTATCACCTACCAATCTTTCTCTGTTTACAAACACCAGATCTGGTGGATGCCTTCCCTAGATGTCTCCCTCACCAGCTGTCTCAGGAGTTATCTTCCACACACTTCCAGGAACTGTTTCCTCTCTGCTACGTTGTACTTATGGCAGACACCTGGTAAGTTGAAGTCNCTTTGTCAATCAGGCTCCTAAAGAGGCTAAAGTCTGGCCTTCAGAAGGTGAAGTGGCAAGGTGGCAGTTCTGCTGACCCCTCTCCTTATTTCTCCAAGAACTGAAAACTCTACCATCACATAACTGCTGGGCCCAGGATGACTTCCAACCATTGTATCACCTACCAATCTTTCTCTGTTTACAAACACCAGATCTGGTGGATGCCTTCCCTAGATGTCTCCCTCACCAGCTGTCTCAGGAGTTATCTTCCACACACTTCCAGGAACTGTTTCCTCTCTGCTACGTTGTACTTATGGCAGACACCTGGTAAGTTGAAGTCCCCCACAAGAAAAAGGGCCAACAATTACAAGACTTATCCCATCTGCCTATGGAATATTTTGTCTGCCTCTTCACCCTGTTTGGGTGGTCTGTAACAGACTCCCACCTTGTTGGCCTTCCCCCAATTCTTACTCATAACCACTCAACCCTATCATCATCATCATTAAACTCTAGAGAGACAAAACACTCCCTAACACACCGGGCTCCCCCACTGCCTGTCCTTCCTCACCTGTCCTTACTGAAGAGTTTACAGACATCCATTATAAGCACTCCAGTTGTGCAAGTCATCCCACCATATTTTTCTGGTGGCAACTATCAACGTATCAGTGGTCCAGATACATACTGAAGAAATGATGGATGCCTGTCCCCTCCCCACCAGTTCTGTACCTCGCAGAGGAAGGTGAAGATGCCCTGATGTTCCTTGAGGAGCTTGGCAATTGTAAGGCTACTCTGCTTGATCCCACCTAGCGGGTCAAAGAGGAGGTCACGGTTGAGGGTTCCCTTCCTCTCCTCCGTCCACACGTCGATCTCTTCCTGGTGGTACGCGAAGGTGCAGTTATCCCCGTACTTACAGTCCTGCTTGTTAAGCATATCTACAAAGCAACAAACAGCACACACCACCACACAAGGCAGGGCAGCCCAGTCAGAAACTAAACTCTCTCTCATCTTCTCCCACTGCCCATGCCTCACACAGAACTGAAAGCAAGAAAACCGAGGGCTAAAAGAAAAAGGAAAAGACCTCTCCTCCTAAGTTCACCTACATCAAGACAATAGGAGTTAATGCAAACTACTGAATGGTGACAATCTCCAGTAATGCTGCTGTGGGGGAAACCATCTCAAAACAAGAGGCCAGTTTTCATTTAGTACCTGGCCAGGGACAGATCATGACTTAACTAACCCCTTTTAAAGCCAATACAGATTAAGTTCTCCCATAGGCCTAGCAGTAAGAAGCCACTTTGGCTCTTGCAATCTCACCACCTCGTTAGGTACTTCATAATGACACTGCCTCGGGATACCAGTCTGGTGACATTGTCTGCATGTACTGTGGGATGGGCTGGAGGAAAGGAACAGGCAGAGAATGCTTTTCTAGGCAGAACCACAGCCCTGCCATGGGGCAATTGGGTTGAGTGGGACTAATGTGAGCACATGTACAGGACACAGGCTCTCAGTAAAGCCCATGTCAGCAGAGCACCTCTGAGCACTTGTGTGCAGTAGCTCACTGAACCTTTGGAACTCTTCTGCTCCACTGCTTTAGAAGCTGCTTGCTCTCCACAACATGGCAGCTCATTGCCCTTCACTGTACTGAGACATTCAGTCCATAGGCTACTGATGGAACAGGAAACCCTACAGTCAGCAACCAATACCAAACTGAATTTCTCTCCCAGTCTCCCCTGGCACAGCCCCTTCCCAGTGACCAACCACCACAGATCACCTTTGCACAGATAATAGGATCCTACAAAGTTGGTTTTGGTTGGGCGGGGACGGATCCTCTTCCAGGTCTTGTCTTCTGAGTTCTTCAGCCTGCCCAGCAGGATGTCCCGCTTGCACTTGTGCTCCAAGCCTTCCCGATAGGTGTAATCACCAGCCTTGGGCCCTGCCAGAGAGAATAACCCCATCAGCCTGGGGAAAGCCAATTGCTAGTCTGTGCCAGTGCTCTGGTGGCAGAGAAAATGCATCACCTGTTTTGGGGTAGCAGATATGACAGGCTTGTTTGAAAATGTGAGTAGATGCCAGGGGGTTCTTCACCAGCAGAGCCGTGTTGGGCATTACTGGTTCTGGCTGGGACAGCAGGTGCTCGGTGGCCTTGGGCACAGCTGGTTGACTCACTTCACCAAGGCTGACCTGAGTGAAAACACACACACCTCTCTCTGTTCAGCTCTGCAACCACATGGGCAAGAAACCTTCCTAACCCCCTGCCCTGCTCCAGTCTCTCAAAACCTGTCTCGTTTCCTCTCTCATCAAAATGTTCACATCTGAAATGACATTTCCAGAAGAGATGCAACTTTTTCAAAGAGAATGAACACTGGTGTGTTCACTTCAAAGACAGGCCTCTTTCCTACTGGTAAGAGACCTCAGTTTTCCATCACGAGGCACAGAACAAAATGCCCTCCTCACTCCTTCTCATTCCTTCCATCACAATCTATTCTGCAATGAAAGACTTTGAAATCAACCTTATCCCAACCTAAGAAAAAACCAAACTGCTTATCCGTCAATCTTCAGGGATATTCACATTGATGTTAACAGGGCCATCAGGTGACAAGGACTCATTAATAGCTTTTGTTCCAAGCTTACTAATCCTCCCCTTTTTCTCCAAGACTGAAGACATAGGACAGAGTCAGAACATCTGGAGAAGCCTCTTGACAGGGGCAGAGAGCAGCAAAGAACTTCAGTAGCCTGAAGTCAAAGTTCGCTTACTCTGCCCCATCTTTGAGCATTATGTGGCTGCAAGATACAGTGGGACTCCAGCCTCCATAATCCCCTGCTGACCCTACAACCTTGGTCACACCATGGCAATATGGAGTTACAGATAAAAACAAAGATGGAAAAAATGTCTTCCTACTGACTCTGTGGGAATCTTTACCTGCCTTGCCACAACATGGGAGGCAACACTCACCAGGGCAGGGTAAGAAGAGGGGCCCAAATCACCTACATCACGCAAGTGACCACTATCACCACCACTACTGCCTTGGCTCCAGAGCACCCTGGGACATCAGCATGGGGCAGTAGCTTACTCACCACTGGGGCTGGTTTTTGGCTGCCAGGTGGGTGTCGCAGTTCCTGAGAGCTAGTTTCTTCTGGGCAAAAGAAGGGGAAAAGAGTCCCAGAAAACAAAAACAATCATTTCACTCTCAGAGCGAGTTCTATTCACAAAAGGACAAAGAGTAGCTTATTAAATTAGTTTGCTTTATTTATTTAATAATATTTTAATACTTTCTTCCCAAAGCATCTGTCTAGACTCAGAAACACTCCAGGAAAGGCCTTCTTGTCCCAGAAATCCTACTGAACCCAACTCTATGCTGCTGAGAACTGGCATTTCTAAGGTGGCAATCCAAAGCTGAGGTGAATGTGAGCGTTGAAGTACTGACTGGCCAATCTCTGCTGTTCTCAAAATACTTCTGCTGCCAATATACTGCAATACTGGGAACAAGTTAATCAAGAAGAAGCCCACTTCCCTCCTGAACAGGAGGGGATTTAGTCTTTGCCCACCATTCTCCACAGCTTTTCTCCTTATGACATGAAAGTTCAGAGCCCCATTCAAGAGGACACTCATTGCCCTGAATCCAGAGATGGGAAAGACTTATCTTGGCCTCTACCATTCTGCCCAGCACAACAAACTGTATCATCTGTATCATCTAAAACTGTCATCATCATTCTGCTCACTTTGTACAAAATGTACAAAATGTACAAAGAGTTATTGAGGAGGAAGGTGGAGGAATCATGCTATAGTCCAGCAAATTGTGCCAAGGAAGGTGTTCTGGACACCAAGCCAAGTTTAAATCTCATAATTCATCATTATACACCTTTGTGTTCCTTTCTCCTCTTTAGACTTCACTCCATGCAGATACTAGTTATCTGGGATTACATACTTACAGCTTTTCTCATTACTTTTAAGCTAAACATAATCAGTTACTCTGTCCAAGACAGTTCCCTGCTCTCTTCTACATTTATACTCCTGTTCTGATACACCATCAGAGAAAGCTACAAGACAGATGTCCTCAGCACCGAAGGAAATAATTTTGGCATGCATTCACAGCTAAGGTAACACAAAACCACATCACCCCATACCTACCAATGGCAAAGGAATCCAAGGTATCCAGTGACACGCTGCTTGTCCCAAAGGAGTCCAGGGCATCAAGCCGTGTATCTGTGTATGGAAGCAGATCCAGGGAATCCAGCGAATCTAAAGTGGAACCGCCACTTCCTCCTGGTAGGGCCTCGAAGGCATCCAGGACAGAGGAAGAGGAGAGCTGCTTGGTGGGATCCATCACCAGGCCAAAGGAGGCAGGTGGCAGAGGGGTGGAGACAGGGATGCTGGCTGTCACAACTGGAGGCAGCAGCGGAGTTCCCCCCGGAAACACAGGAATCAACTGGGGCATCTCCGTTGGCAGGTTGGTAGGAATGGTGCCCTGGACCAGAGACTTCAGGGGAGAAGGAAGGAGGATAAATAGCAAATTACTACTGAGGAGCAAAGACTGAAAAGAGATATCCTGGTTTTGTCCAGCACAGAGTTAATTTTCTTCTTAGTAGCTGGTACAGCACTGTATTTTGGATTTAGCATGAAAATAATGTTGATAATGCACTGATGTGTTGGTTATTGCTAAGTTGTGCTTACTCTAAGTCAAGGACTTTCCATTTCCCATGCTCTGCCAGTGAGCAGGTGCACAAGAAGATGGGGGAGACAGGACAGCTAATCTGAACAAGCCAAGGGGATATTCCATACCACAGAACATCATGCCCAGGATATAAACTGGGGGAAGTAGGTCAAGGTCACTGACTGCTGCTCAAGGAAGGCTGGGAATTGGTTAGCAAGTGGTGAGCAATTTGTTTGTTTCTCTTGGCTTTTATTCCTCCTTCTCTCTCCTTTTCTATTATTATTATTGCTGTTAATATTATATTTTATTTTGTTTCAATTCTTAAACTGTTCTTATCTTAAGCCACAAGTTTGTTTGTTTTTTTTTTCAATAATCCTCCTCCCTGGGGAAGGGGCAGGAAGAAAGTGAGTGAGCAGCTGTTTGGTACTTAGCTGCTGACTGGGGTCAAACCATGACAATGGAGAGCAACAGTCTCCCAGTGAAGGGCATGTTGTACTAGCTGGAGCAAAAGGATACCTGGCAGGTCAATCCACCTGCAGACTTCCCACAGACCTTCCAATTTTTTTGTACTGCAATCAGTCTGGACCAGGATTCCTGAGGAGGTCTTGGGATACCTGAGTTCATCAGTCTGCAAGGCAGTGCTTTATGCTGGGCACTTAAACCAGCTCAGGTAGAGAAACAAAGCAGTCGAATATACACAGTGCAAAGGTCAGGGTAAAGATCACAACCTATGGCACCACGCATCAGGGCTTTTCCAATATGAAAATCACTATACTGCCTCCAGAGCCAAGGTGGCTCACATAAGCAACACCGGCAACTAAAATCCAACGTAAGCATGAATACAGATTGTCTATGCAGCTCCCAGACCCGTTCAACGAGCTTAGGCTGCGTGTAACCTGCACAAAATACAAGGAGGTTAGAGCATGCTCACTGTATAAAATACATCTATCATTCCTGCTTCACCACACTCACTTCTACTCTCAAACTGGCTTCAACTTCATGGACATGGAAGGCCAGCTGGAAGGAGATGTCAGGGAAGGGCTGCTTTGGGTATATTTTGAGAGGCAGCTCTATGAAGCTGCACACAGCAAAGAAGGCTTGGAGGAGAACTCTACATACTCACAGTAGCAGAAATAAAGGAAAGAATGAATGAGTTTTGCCAGAGGAAGAGATAGGAGAAAAGAATTACAGAAAGAGAATGAGAGGCAGCATGCACATCATCCTGCTCCAAGAACTTCCAAGGACCTATTTGGAACAAAGAAGCAGCAGAACCCATGCAGTGTCCACTCTTACTAGAGGGTATGGTGACCCTTCAGCAAGGGAATCCAGGAGGGAGTCTAGTTCTTCCCCAATTATGTCCCCATCTGTGAAGTCCTCCACGTTCTCAGAAACTGGCAAGGGTACACAGTCTGGAGATGGGAGCAAGCTGGCAGCAGGAAACGAGGTGGGCAAGCCCTTTGCATCTGAGTCAGAAGGCAAAGGGGCCAGCCCCTCATTCACAGGGATGGCCACAGGAGCTGGGAGGCACTGCAGGTCCATAGAGCAGTCTGTGATGAGAGAGAAACAGGGCCAGTCATTGGAAGAGCCTCTTGCAGGAGGCCAGTAGAGCACAGCATGGCAAAACCAATATTGTACAACTCCATCAAATCACAAAACCACGTATGCCAATTTTCTGAGAGGAGAGGCTCTAGTCTGAAGAATACTTGCCTTTTCATTTTTCTTCCCACTCTCCAATGGCTTGCCAATAGCTGAAATACATTCTAAGGGCCAGTGCCCATTCTGAGTGTCAGGATTCTGCAAGCACGTGCATCAACCAGGAACAACACAAAACCTGTGGCTGAGCAGTTACCATGAATTCATTATGGACAGGACTAAAAGCCAGAGGCACATAATACAATTTCTCTATAACCCACCACCTGGTGTTTTCTTTAATGTTCCTCACTAATAATCTGGCAGAGATCACTGTCTTCTCTACTCCGTGAAGCTTTGATATCCCAGCTGAAAGCTTGTTTACTTGCATACCCTCTCTAAAACCCCAGGCATCCTAAATGGAAGAAGTTAAAAAACACAAGGTCCTATTGGGAGGAAAGTCAGAGACTGAATGGTCAGATCAGATTGTGCTAACACTGTGTGCCAAAAATCCCCATCAGACTCACTCAGCTGTCTTTACTCAAGTAATTTCCCTGCTTTTGAGCCTTTCCTGATGGCCAAAAGTGGGAGGTTGCTACCCATTTTCCCCCTCAATATCTGATCAGCAAACATGCCCTTGGGAACTCGCATGATGCGGGCTCGAGGCAAGCAAGAGGCGGTGGTTTTCCCTAAGGTTTCTTCCCCTCTTGAGTACATTACTGAAATAGTAAGATGTTTGCACCATGCAATATAAACCTCTGTTAAGTGAAGTTAAGGTTGTTAAGGTTTGTGTTCTTCACAGAAGAGCATTTTATTCTCCAAAAATAAAAGATTAAAAAGAAGTTCAAATGTTAGAAGTTTGGAAAATGCAGCGTTACATTTGCAGTTCTCAAACCAAGCACCCAAACTACCTTAATTCTGCCCCTGTGCAGATGTCCTGGAATAAAAGAAAAGAAATAAGACAAAGATGCTACCTGCTCCAGCCACATCCCATTGGCTGCGCTGTAACTGCAACAGACTAAGGCTATAAAAGCAAGGCAAAGTTCGGAATCAGAGACAATAGCTTTTATTAGAAAGATTAATAAAATTGGGAAAGAAACTAGACAAGCTTCAGAGACACAAAACTTGATCCAGCAAGAAATGTTGCATCCTGTCTGTACCAGGTCTGTTCACTCAGCCTCCATGAGAACTTGGCCATCCCTCTGCATCAGGGACCAGACAGTGAGCCCTGTTACTGGCTGCAAACAGCTTGTTCACTGGCCCAGGAATGAATTGGTGCCTTCTCAGAGAGCTCAGCAAATTAGCAATTCCAGCAAACCCTCAAGTTTTGAACAAAACAACAGCAGAGATGATAAACATAGGTATGCCCCCTTATCTCTAACCCCACCAGGAGCACAGCACCAACCCCTGCAACCTTTCCTCCAGCATTTGTTGTGAATGGTCCACATGGATGTACCACAGCAAAGGTCACTGTGCAAGGTACTGGAGGCTGAGCCATGACAAAAGACAGGGAAGCAGGGGAAGTGGCAAGGAATAGATACAGGTCCCCCTCACATCCTCAAGCATGCCATTGAAGGCAAACGTGTTGTACCTTATGGGATCCAACACAGGATTTTGGTGCTGCAGCTTAATGTATTTCCCACAGGCAGTGACTCAAAGGAAGGCTGTGCATGTCCTTAGTTTTGTAGCTGCCCCACCAATTGGGCTTGTCTCTAACCCCATGCCCCCTTTGCAATGACTTCTCTCATCTGATCTCCCTTTGGAACCCCCAGCTGCCAGGGAGCCAGCTATCCAGCTTTTCTCATGGCTGAAAGCTTGGCCAGATTCCCTAGAGTACAAAGGGATGGCTTGTGCCTTCCCATTTTTCAGATGTTTAAATCTGGAGTACTATCAAGATCCCTAGAGGGGCCAACACGAAGTTCAGAACATGCCAGAAAGCATGGGGACATGTGCAATGGGGAGCAAAAGGGTGCACAGTGACAGGGCCCCAAAGGATCCAGTGGTTTAGACCTTCTCTAAGGAATGAATGAGGCCCTGTATCTTTCCACTCAGACTGAGAAGCAAAGAAAAGAGGGCCTCACACACCCTAAGAGGCCCCACACACCCTAAGAGGTCCCAAACCCAGAAATGCTGAATACATGACCAAAAGGCAGACAGTAACATAAAATCACCACAGGTCAGTGAATGTGAAGGGCAAGGAAAACAGCAGGGATCAACAGATTCCACTACTTGCAAATGGAAGAGGGAAGATGTCCACTCCCCTCTCCCTGACCACCCAAACTGCCATTCCTTCAGCCACTTCCTCCCACTCTATTCTGTCCAATCTTTTTTCCTATCTCTCCTTTCCCATTCCTGCTTTCCTCAGAACACCGGACGTGCTGACCTCACTCACCAGCTGTGATACGCACATCTCATGTACTCTCCTTACAGAATGCTCATGCATCCTCTGCATCCCCCTAATGTTTGCTCCATCTTAAAAGAACAAACAACTTTTTTTGATGAGTAGCTCATAGGCACACACACCCACACCTGCTGATTTCTGCCCCTGCCATCACACTCAGTCCCATGTATTATTATAAGGTCAACGAGGGGCTTGTCCATACACCCCCACGAACCAAGTCTCCCATACCAAGCTCCCCCAGCTGGTAGCTTCTCTGGCCATACACCTGCCTGTTCCCAAGGGGTAAGAATAGAGCTTTTAAAAGCACTTGTTTCTAGGTCCGCTCTCCAAAACAGCAGTGGTTCCCTGGTGCATTAGCTGGCCAATAGCCATGCTGAGCCAGATCTGAGCCATGATCTCTCTGCAGGACTGGGCTGAGTTAATTAGATGACTTCAACCAAAACATGGAGGAAAGGGCTTCAAGAGTTTGCATCTTAAAACAAACCAAACCAAACCAAACCAAAAAGCAAAACAAAACAACAACCACAAAAACCCTTGCTAAAAAAAAGCTTCAAATCTGAAACTCTCAGGGTACCCAGCATCCATAGCATCCTGGTGGCACACCACCCCCAGGGAAACTGGATAACACGTAATTCCAATGCTTTTGCAAAGATTTCCTAGCAATTTTTTGCAAAAAAATTCCTAGTAGTAAAGGCTCTGTCTGCCTCATCTGCAGCAAAGGTGGTATGCTGCTCTTACACCAAATCCAGATTAGATAAAGAGCTTACTGGATGTGGTCATTTGTTAGTCTGTAGCAGGAGACTAGTTAATTTTAGCACAGCCAGATAATGTGAAAAACTCTCTTATTAATTCACAGAAGTGGGTCTCATGATCTTATGTAGCAAGCAGATACTAAAATGGCATTCAACAGAAAACTAACATGCTTTCCAAAGCACCCTAATCACAATTTTTTTTTCTTTCTATAAAAAGAGCAATTGCTACTTGTGGTGGTATGTCCTCACACTTACCTTCACACACACACAGATACCTTACAAAGGAACAAAGACTGATGTGCTCAGAGGCAGAAGTTCAGTGCTCCAGCACATAAGGTAGCAAGTCCTTCTGCAGGGGCAGAGTTAAGGTCACTTGCTTCTCAGCATAACAAAAGCAACCCCGTTAATCTTCCTTCTCATCCTGTGCGCCTAACCATGAACTCGTGAACTCGGCTCTCCCTGGGTCCCTCCCAACTCCTTTGTTTTCAATTCCTCCACCTCAATGTCTTGGAGGACCATATGCACTCAGAGCAACCAACCTTCACTTTAACTGGACTGTTTTGCCTTGGAGCAGAGTTTCAGAAGCTTTGCCAAAGAGGAGCTTTAAGAAAGCACAACTGAAGAGAGCTGTGTACCTCAGCAGACCCTTTTAACTTCCAGATGTGTCTCTCACTGGGCCTGGACAAAAAGCTGTTTTTGCAAGAAAAACACTCCTGCTTTGCACCACTTTCTTCTTCTCCTAGCTACCAAAGTCGGGAGTGTGCAGAAGAGACACAAATGTAGGTGATGAATCTCTCAAGCCTGCCAGCCTGGTTACATACCGTACTGAAGCCGCAAAAGTCTGAGGAGAGAGATATCTTTACCTGTTTCGATGTCATCTACTGAGCCCAATCCATTAGAAGTAGTCTGCAAAGAGGATGTAGGAAAAGGGAGAGGAAAAATATTGTGAGAAATCTATCTTTAGAAAGACATCCACCCTTCACACATGTGACTCTTTACTACTCCTAAATGTACTACTCCTAAATGCTCTTTCTTTTCCTTTATGACCTTTGTTATGGGTTAACACGGTTTAGTTTTTTGTTGAAAGAAAATATGGAATATCACAGTGCCAGGACCCTAAATTGTCTTTAGAAAAGATGAACATGTATCAGAGGCCAGTTCTTGGCTATTGGCATGTGGTCTGACCACTGAGAAAACAGAGGCGACTTTTTGGGAAATACTATATAAAGCTGTGAATGGGTTGGAGCTGCCCTCTTTCTCTCCGGGAGGGAGAGAGTGGCCCAGCTATGCCAGTGGGCCCGATAACAGTGGGGGAGGGGAGGAAAAGCCCCATCAGCTGCTGCTGTCGCCAGCCAGGGCTGGGGGGAGATGTTCCCCCCCAGCCCCTCCTTCCTTGGACCTCCGGGAGCTGCTGCCCCTGCGAGGGAGTGGCCCACACCATGAGGAAGCAGCTCTGAGCAGCTCACACGAGGGGTGGAAAAGAAGGCATCCACCACCTCCCCACCGGCACGGCTTGGGGATCTTTGCGGCTCCCGCCGGTGGGGACCTCGTGACCACCGCAGGCCTGGGCACATTTAACTCTTTCTCACCAGCAGGTGAACTTCCAAAGTACTACCCTTTCTGAAGTAAAGACAAAACAAAGTAATTGAATCATAAGGAGACATAGCATGAAACTGAGTCAGTGAAGAGAGAGTGGAAAGACTATTTGGGGCAAAGGAAGAGAAGTGGCCTAATGTGGCTGGAATATTTCTAGTAATTACGGAGAATGGACTATTTTTTTTTTCCTGTAACATATAGATGCTGCTGGGGGGGGGAACGTAAAATGCTAGTAATAAGTGATATGAAGTTTTCTTGCTCCTAAGGAAAAAAAGGAGATTTTAAATTTTGAGATGAAGGTTTTGGAAACAGAAAAAGAGAATCTTTGTTTTATACTAGAGCAGGCATCCTTAAACAGTATCCCCAATAAACAGATTATGACCTATATGCAGTGTTGGGAAAGCTAATAGGATTTCACAGTTTGCAGAGGGTCCTTTCAGGCCGCTGCAGATGTGTGGCATGGAAGCCACCAGAGGACTGTTCCTTGTGTGACCATGTCTCCATAAGACTCAGAGACACTCCTTTCCTAAAAGAACTGATGAAAGATTATTTTTAAATGGTAACACTGACTGAAATTACAGGTTTTGTCTTTTTGTGTTGTGTGTAGGAAAGTGAATACTTCTGGGGGGGAGGGAAGGATGTTTTTAAGGTTTCATTTGGGGTTTTTTTCTCTCTTATTTCTTATTCTTAATGTATGTGAATAAACTATCTTTTGTAATTTTAAAGTAAGCTTGTTTTGCTTTTTGAATTCTCCTAGTCATATATAAAAATAGCAAACGCTAAACCATCACAACCTCTTTCTGTGCTGGAACAGTAAAACCAGTAAACTTTAAGAAGTCATTGATCCAAGGAACCTATTCATGTTTGCCTTCAGCAGCCGACAAAGCCTTTTGCTGCAAAGGAAAACCATGCCTGCACGATATCCAACCATGTGAGCAACTACATACATAGATTAGGGTATTTTATGTGTGGATAAGAACACTGTGCCCCAAGTCCCAGGACACACCAATCAGCTCACTGCATGGGAGATCTGATTAGCCTGATCTTACACAACGTTACTTTTCTTAGTTCACATATTTTGCAATCTAACAACCACAAACTTCTACAGCAAATCCAAAACAGGAAAATGTTTCCACCAAGACAACTGATGACTTGGAGCTCAAGGCAAGAAATAAATTGAGCCCATATTTTACAGAAACATAAATAGAGGTAAGTATATGTGCCTTCAGCTTAAGCTTAAAAAGGCAGAAGTAAAGCATTTGGGGTTTTTTTTGATATTGCATCTACTACAGTGGGTTTTGCACTATTTTCAATTCTTATAAAAGGAAGAGATTTTCAAATTAAAAAATAGGTACAACTATTAAAGAAAGCTGACTGGCCATCCTAGAAGGGTGTGAAGCCAAATCACTTAACAGTGAGAGATAAACTAGTTCTTTAGTATCCCATCTTTTTGTACAAAATTACAGTGTTTACAGTCTTATTGTTTATTTGCCTTAAGGAGCATTGTGAAGTACCAAATGGCCTGTAAAAACAGCAAGTGCTTGTTTGTTGGGATTTTTTTTGCCCAGCGGTAGAACAAGGAAACCAGCAATTTCTTATATTTTACCTTAGTATTTGTACACTGCCCTGCCCAGCTAGATCTACCAGGATTATACAAACAATACATAAATTGTGTATGTACCTTGCACAGTACACCACAGGATTTCATTTTATGTGTTTCTTCAGCAGTTGCACTTTCTGACTTTTACTTAGCATTGTTGCTAGATATACAAAACTTGAAAACAAAAATTTATTTTAAATGCAAGAGAAAGCAAACATTAACAATAACTAAGAAAAATAACCATCTCTGGTGATCTAATTCCCGACATAAAAAAATTATGTCAGTAGAAATATTTTCAAAGAAATGAATTTCTTGGCAATATCTCTTAAAAGTAGAAAACACTAATTAAAACAGTTAAAACCTGTAAGACAGTTATAAATTTGCATGTAAGTAAAACTTTAAAGCACTCTAGTAGGACAATCCATAAACAGTAACAATCACAGGATGCAAACTCTACCTGGTTTGATAAATTGATTGACGTGCCATTACTGAGTAGTGAGAATGTTTCCAATTCCTGCTGCAACGAAGAGAGAGGTCTTAGAACAGAATTCAGCCTGTGAACACTCATAAACTACGTAAAGCTGGGTTACAATATGGTTTCTTTCCAAGCACTACCCAAAAATAAAAGCCACCCCAAAAAGTTGCCCCCTGTGACAACACAGGAGTACACGTTTGTCAACACTGAAAAGCAACATTTAATTGTTCTGTACACCTCAGAACATCCGACCCATAACCAGGAGGCAAACAAATTCCTTGAGAAACAGATGGGTTTGCTTTTCGTTAAGAAATTACTACTTTGGGAAGGCATTACTACACCGGAATGAAAGCTGGAACTCACACGAGACTGCAAAGTTTTAACAAAATACCAATCACAGAATTTCAAATAATAAAAAACATTCTGGAGATTTTATATTTCTAACATAGAGGTGGTTTAAGCCCATCTCAGCTGAGTAACACAACAGCAGCAAAAAAGGCAGCAAGGCCAACACAGTGAACAGCTACAAAAAATATTTCCACATAAACTTCCCTTTCTTTGAGACAGAATAATTTGGGAGTGTGGAAAGCTGCTGATCAAGGATTTTTCTTAGGGTAGGCAAATCACATGAGGTTTGTTGGGGAAAGGATTAATATGCAGATTTACCCTAAAAGCTCTCCTCAAACCGGATGCCTATCTCATGCTACAGAGGTGCTCCTCTGCAGATGGAACACGCTGTTTGTTTAACACACCCCCGTGCTGGGGGCTGAGGATGCAAACGCAAACATCAGCCTCCACTACTAGCTCATGTTCTCTGCTCCTGACAAAATGCATGTCCGAGGCAGCTTTATGGGAGAGCAGCTTTATGGCTAGCAATGGCCTAACACCCTCTTAGCTCCATCCCAGGGTACACATTTAAACACCTACAGCACTTCCTTGTAGAGCCAAGTTACGGATCCAGCCACTGGTGTCAATTAGCTTCTGACCAGGTGTGTACCCATTGCTCTCCCAAAGACAAGCCTTTCCCCCACCACAAAGCAAGGTACGCCTAGATATGGGGCAGAAACCCTTCATGATCCATTGCACTAAAAAACCAGCCATGCCTCCAATGCAGCAGAGAATGCCATCCTCATTGCGTAACAGGGAGAGGGTTGTGATGCAAAACCTGCTTTGGGATCAGGCCACATGTTCCTCTCCTGCAAAAAAACAAAGTAGGCATCTACTGCATTGGAAATTTCTCTTGCAGCACCAGCTGGGAACTCAGAAAACATCCTGGCAATAGACACAAAGCAGCAATGGGTTTAGAAATGGATCACAGCAAAGTGAGTCAGAGGGACAGGACAAGTAGGGTTGCCAGCAGCCTGCTAGAGTTTGCAGGGTTGTGTACACATCTGTAACTGCAGAACAACACCTACCACTTCTGCAAAAGTAAGTATGTACAAGCAAAGGATAGCCTCTAAGACAGAAGAAGTCATACCTGAGGTCTTTTGTATGCTTTTCGAACCCTCAGTCCCAGCTTCTGAGCAAGCTCTTGTCCCAGTTGTGTGACGCTTTCATCCTGGGGACAAAACCATTGATGGGACACTTTCAGTTTTGCCTGTGTGGCAACACAGAATGAAATAAAGAGGAATACAGTTATGCACATTGGGCTGCACCAAGAAGCCTCAACTTCAGACAACAGCAGGTAGATCATTTCCAGAACAGCCCCAGAAGAGTCCAGACAGGCTTCAGCATTCTTGTCATTCAGTCCTACCAAGATGCTGCAGTTGCACCAGAAGTTTTGCTCTACACTCATTCAATGCTGCAGAAAATAAGAATCAAGTATCTGCTTCCAACAAAGCACCCACTCTGCAAAGACAAGGTTCAGGAGTCCTGCTGGCAAGTTGGCTGAAGGAGCTCCCAAGGCTGGCTGCTGATACAGCTTCTGCAAGGTCTCCATGCCTGAGAAGGAGCCTGCATGTCTTCCTTCTCTTCCAGCTGCAGAGTTAATAATCAGTTTTGATAGGCAGACAGTACCCACTAACCTGTTTTGCTTGCTTGTTTTTAAAGCTGAAACCAAGTCTCAGTTTTCAATCTTCTAGCTAAGAAGGCACTCTGACTGTCTCCAGCTCCAGTTAAACTGCCTCAGCTTAGTCAAGCAGATCCTTCAGCTTTCCCCATTGTGCGGCATTTTAACTATCTTCCCTGCCCAGTGTCCATGCCCAGTCACACACCATGGGCTTACTGGCCAGACTAACAACCTGCCACAGTCTTCTACACTTCTATATCACCAGCAACTGTTTCCTTCTGTTTTCCTCTCTCTCCCTATTTGCAAAATATCAGAGTACTTTAATAGTTTTTACAAAGAAGAAAAACAGTATCTGCCCAACCTGTTGTGATAGCCCTCCTGAATCTTCCAACATTTCCCACCTCATCTCCAATCCTGAAGCTTGCCCTCCTCTCTCTACTTGCCATGCTGGTCTTTCCAATCTCCTTCTCCCTGCAGGTTGAGTCCTTTCCCTTTCAACAGCTGAGAAACCTCTGGTTCCTCCGTATCAGTAAGTTTTCCCTTCATTCTGGAGTGCCATTTTTTGATTGTACTCACTCCCTCCTCCCCTAACATTAGTCTTGGCACCATCTTCACTGAACTCAGTGAAAACGAAATCTAGTTTGTCCATTTCCTCTTCAAAAATACCCCATGACATACCAAACACAAGCATACCACAGATAAGTATGAACTTCAACATACTGAGAATATCTGCAAAAAGAATAGCAGCACTGAGTATCTGCACCCAGAAATAAGTTAACTCTGATAGACAGTGAGCCAAATGAGTGGCAGATCCTTTATCACCAGAAGTTTGAAGACAGGCTCTGTTTTGACCACAACAAAGTTCTCAGCAATTACAGCAATGTAAAGACGGAAGTACGCATGTACTCCAGAGGGTAATGGAAACAGGAGTAAAATAAATGATGGACTGTGGAGTGCTCCCATTCTAAAGAGGTGGGAATTCTCTTTCACCCTTCTTGTGTTAACTCCTTCCTTGACCCAAACCCTAAGCTTCACACCTGCAATACCCTATAAAAATCCCACAACCCTGCCTTTGCCTGGTCTTTTGCCTTCATCTCCCTCCCCATCCCCGGGGGTAATAAATGGATTCTTGAGCTTAATAAAACAGACACCTGTCTCATTTGTTCTCACGTCTAGCACCAGCATCTGCACCCTCCCTGGACATGATGAACTCAGTTGCAATGTGAAGCAACAAATGGTGGAGAATGCGAGAAGCCTGTGAGGACCAGCACCCTGTTAGTCACCCGCTGAAGGCTACACCTTGCAGGACCCCCATCTTAAAAAGGAAGACTCGAATACCATGGCAAGAGGCCAGGTTGAGAGTGACCTTAATAACATGGGGGTAAAAGGCTTACAGGGAAGGGAACCGCCAGTAAGGGGACCAGCTTACTGGGACCAGGTGATGGGATTAACATTTAGCATCACTGTGAGATGTTTATGAATGGTCTAAGTTTTTCATTTTTCATGGGAGGGAGTTCTTAAGAACTATAATCAGCTAGTCTGCCTGCAAAAAGTACCAATCAGCAGGCTCTTATCTCCTGAAACATCTGCTGCAGCTTATTGACAGTAAAGCCCTGGTGGCTATTTATGGACCATTTTGGACAAATGCATGCAGAGTGTTGATGCCCTAGATCAGTGGTCCCCCCTCCTTGTGAACACCCACATTTTTCAGTTTCCGTGAGGCTGCCCATATCCTTCCTTACCCTTTGCTCCTAAGAGCATGTCAAGGAGTGAAAACTGCCAGGACGGCATGAAGTTGCTATCGTCCCTCCATCACCCCATGTCCCCCTCCGCCACCCTTATCCCCCTTTTCCTAAAGGCAGAACAAGGGATGGAATCTGTCCAGAGGTGACGTGGGAGTGCTACCATCCTCTCACAGTCCTGTGTCCTCCTTCACGCCCCTCTTTCCATATTCCTTTCTCCCTGCTCGGGAAGGTGATAGCTGCACTGTCCCTGGCCCTCCTTCTAAAATGGCGCTGGCCACGCTGTTTTACGATCCTGTTCTTCACGCCCAAGTCCTTCTTTTCCAGTCCTGAACTTTCCCTTTCCCCCCTACCTACCTCCCCCAATTCCTGCCGTGCTGCTGCAGGTGGCCCCACCCTGGGCCTGTGTGGCATTGGAGTCATGGTGGGGCTGCTCAGCCCTGAGAGGGGGCCGGGTCCTGCTGTGCTGCTGCTGGCTTCACCACCGCCACCTTCGCCGTTTCCCTCTCTTCGCAGTCATCATCGTAATCCAAAACAGTAACACGCATAACACCAGTACCAAAGCCGAGACCAAACACTAAGGACTACGCCCCTCATGAACAGATCAAAGAACTGCACCCCTTCTGGTGAGAAGATCAAAAAGCCAAAGGAGATTGAACTATCAGCTCATTAAGTAAAAATGTATTAATTTAATTAAGTATCATCATTTTTGTTTGTCTCACATGCTTTTCTATTGCTTGTTAATTTAGGTTAATAATATTCATTTTGGTTTTGTAAACTATTAAGTCATATTCCCAAGAACCTCCTTGTTATGAGTTATTCAACATGCCATTAACCAATTTAAAAACAGGGTGTTGTGGAGTGCTCCCGTTCTAAGGTGGCGGGAATTCTCTTTCACCCTTCTTGCATTAATTCCTCCCTTGATCCAAACCCTAAACTTCACACCTGTGATACTCTATAAAAATCCCACAACCCTGCCTTTGCCTGGTCTTTTGTCTTCATCTCCCTCCTCATCCCCGGGGGTAATAAATGGATTCTTGAGCTTAATAAAACGGACACCTGTCTCGTTTGTTCCCAGGCCTAGCACCGGCAGCTGTGCCCTCCCTGGACATGATGATGAACTCAGTTGCAATGCAGCACAACAATGGATAGCATGACCTGCCTTTGATGCAGAGAAGGCTTATGATTTCTGTTAAGCAGGTAATAAGACAATGGGGTATGTTAATTTACAAGGCTGAATTGCTTAGTATAAGAAACATAGATCACTCAATATGGAGTTTTTTAGGCTGAACTTTCCTGGAACTGAGAAGTTTGATAAAGTAATGATAATCATGGGAGCTATGTAAACATAACTATATAGTTAAAACATAAATTAAGTGGCTAAACTGCAATGTAAAATATAGCCATATATAGCTTTACAAGAACACCTACATTAGATGCTTTTCTTATTTAAAGGGTTTATTTATAAAACAGTTCCTTGGGACTCCCCAAACATGGCATTTTTAATATATTTTGGTCACCCTGTTCTGCCAAGTCAAAAAAGCTAGAATTTACAAGCTGTACAAAAGGAATAACTAACTGCTAACAAGGCTTTCAAAGATTGTTTCTATAAGACTAACAATAAAGGAAAGTTAACTTCTGCTGAGGTGGATGCATTTTTCTTGTAATAACATTACTGTGATGGATTAGAACAAAGATCAGCACAGTGCTCACTTGAATCCATGTAATCACAGTTTGCTTTCCTGATCAGTATCTGGCCTAAGAGGATGCTCAAAAGTACTATCAGGAAAATTTAGTTCCTAGTATATGCAGATAGTCTTCTTCCCATGTAAAAATTTACACACCCCTGAACACACAAAAATAACTATGTCATGTGATGTGAAGGACATCTTTAAATGTTCCTCAAGAAATTGAAAGCTTAATCACTTTGCCTTAGCAATAAGTGAAATGTGAGGCATTTGTATCCAACACAGGAAAGCCATAAATGTTTTCCTTTCAGAGCTCCAGTTCCCATTTATCCCATGCTCCTAGTCACTTCCATTAGAGATACAAAAGCAGCCAATTAAAACATTCTCTTGGCTTTAGTTCACCTTTTGTTAGAGTAGCAGTTTGCTCTCCACAAACAGACCATGAACCTGCTGCCACTAACTGGTATCCCCGAGTAGCAGTATCTGTAAGAGGTAATTTGGCCCAAAGAAACATGTGAGGACAAACATCTTTGAGTCAGAGAGACAGAATTTCTGGACATAAGCATGGGAACAGCCAAGATTTCTCTTTCACTATCCTCTGGCCTCACACTAAGCATGTTGAGGAGAGGAAGGTTCTGAGGCACAAAAACCAAGATGAGTTGTATGTCAAAAACTTACATGTGGGAGGGACAGCAAGCATCGGCTATTGCACTCATATGCTTCTTTGTGTCTTCCAAGTTCATTTAAGGAACGGGCTTTCCGGAATAGTGCTCGGATGTTCTCCTTGTTGAGCCTTAAAGCCTTCTCGCTGTCTTCCAGTGCCTTCTCATACAACCCCTGCATGGAACAGACCATCTGGTGTCAGCTGAGGCACAGCAGACTAACTTGTCCTTCCCTATGAATGCAAATGTTCTCTCTCAGCAGAAAACAGGAATACAAGCAGCAGGTGGAAGTATATACATTACCTCAGGCACAGACCAGTGTGCAAACACACCTAGGTTAACAGAACATTTTGTTAAATCTTGCAAAACTCAAAATATTTCAAATTCAAAGAATGACAGAACTAAGGCTGCTTGAGCAACCCTATCCTGTCTCCCCCTCCACCCTGAGCATGTTACACTTGAAGGTCTTTAATTATCTGACTGCTTGCTAATTTTCAGGGGACTTGGTGTCCTTACAAACAGGATGGGCCTGCTCTGGGGTTGAGCCATAAAGGAAAGATGTTACATGCCTTAGTAAAATGCAAGCATGCAGCCTTTTAAAGCCTGGGTATTTCAGAATCCTTTTCCATGTGTATGCTGCAAGTTCCTTCAAGACCCAAAGCCTTCCTACTATATTTCAGTGTCTCAAAGGAGGAGGCAAGAGCCTCCAGAACAATAAACAGTATTCCAGAAAAATACTTACTCAATACTGGAATACACTGGATGGTACTAACTCCTCACCACTGACAACCAGAACTGCATTGTCAGTACCTTAGGCCTGGCCTTCTCACGTCTTTCCTGTGGTCTCGCAAGACACAGTGTAATTGTGAGGAGACTGCAGACTTTTCTGTGTATAGCTGTCTCCTCCAGTGTTTGAACAGGGAGTGGACAAAAACAGCTAAAACGTCTCTTGACATCTTTTCCAACTGCACAACACTGCAACCCTGGCTCCTGGGGGTGACTTGGGAAAGCACTTACCATGGCAAAGTAGCAGGCAGCTCGGTTGACATGGAGCTTGCATAGGAGTTCCTTTGGGATGGTCACCTCATCGGAGGCTGCATAATCTGCTATGTTCAGCCCTTCTACGTACTGTACCAGGGAAAGCTTGAAATCCTTCTCTCGGTACAAATCATTGCCCTCTGCAAACAAGTTTCTCACCAGTTTCTGCAAAAAGGCCTGGGCAGCAGGGGGACAACAAATACACTCAAGTGGATATTCAGAGACAGGAGAGACTTTGCAATTTTCCATTCCTTTCCATATCTTTTAGCAAACTGCTTGCCCACTAAGATACTCCTGCATTGCTACACTCCTGTAAAACATCAGTTTTTTTGGTAGAGGAGAATAATCCCCATTCTTCTTGAACACTCAAGTGTCTTCTCCTTTCCCTCAAAGTTGTCATTGTTAGAACCTTAAAACTTTAAGTCACAGGCAAATTGTGACAGGCCATCCTACATTCTTCACTTTTGGCATGTAAACTAATGGCTGTCCAACAGAACCAATCTTGCTAACCAGAGTGCCCACTTTCAACAAACAAAATCTCCATTACCTCATAATCTTCTTGGCTTAGGGGTAATGTGGACCTAAAGAAAAATAAGAGAAAATACTCATGAAATAGGCATCTATGCAAACAGGGGCTTTTGTCTGATGAAGAGATAATTTTTCTAGTCCTGTGTTGGTGATCTCAGTAAGTTGCTGAACATTTTATTACCGCAATGGCAGCTGAGGCAAAGAGAACACAGTTAGAGAGCATTATGACAGTCACAGTCAAGTGATGGTCACATCTAAGAGGAACTTGAGACGAGAGGAGTCTTACTATCATTGATTTTCTGTGCATACACAATCCTCTGTAATGTGCCTTGCGACTGACACCTAAAAAACCCATCTTTCATAAAGAGAGACTGCCATGAAAAATACAAGTGTATTTTATGTGCATCTGGCTCTGATGAGAGGCACCAGAATGGTACTCCAAGACCTCAAATCCTTTGTGAGACCAGAGACATAGAGAGATAAATGCAACCACTTTTCTCTGCCTTAAATTAGCCACATGCCTTTAGGCCTACCCCACAAAAGTAAAGGAGAAAACAAAGCAGGTTCAGGAGTCCATTTAACTCCAACCTTCTTGGCCAAGGCTGAGCCACAAACACTGGCAGTGCTTGTGAGAGTAACACCTACCCCACAAGGCACTGAGACTTAAAAGAAAGGTTTTGTTCTTCAAATTGGACCACCCAATTCATCAAGGCTTGGTCCACATATGTTTATTTTTTCTCTTCAAGGACAAATCAATAGGCTCTAGAGGAATCCTTAGCACCTTTCATAGCTTTTCTCAGCTACAGTGCATACATGATCTTACATGGTTACAGAATAAATGTCTTTTAGATTTCATCTAATCACTCCTTAAAACTAAGTACAGGAAATGTCATGGCTTTGAAAGAAATATTCATGCTGCTTACAAACTTGGACTCCCTCTTTTGCATCCAAAAAACCCCAACATATGGCACCGCTCCTGGTTCAGAGTGCAAGGTACACCCCAGATGCATGAACTACACCTCATATTTCTAAATTATTCTCTTCCCACAATCTTGTGCATTTTTGTAAGTGCTACCAATATAAACCTCACAATTACCTCTCCAAAACTGGGTTATCAGCCCTATTTAGTCTCAGACTGGGATGAAAGTATCATGGCCATATTAGAGGATAAAAATACGTTACATAGAAGATCTGGGGGGAGTTTCCTATTGTAGAGGTACAGATTTCAGGCATAATAATTGCAGGACTCAAAGCAGACCTTAAAAACCCCAAACCAATATGATTACAATCTTACTACTTCCTTACTCATCATGGAACCTGGACCTGAGTTTGATGCCTCTGCTAACTCAAACATTGGAGGGACAAATATTACTGTAACTTATAAGGAAGTACTAGGATTTGTATCTACTACATAAACAACCACTTCAAGCTCTACAAGGCCACATGATATTCATAGATGAGTGATCTGAGAGGTCTACCAGGCTGGCAACTGTAAAAGAAGCCAGGTCATCTACTTTTCCTATAGGCACCATACGGGGTGCCCAAAAAGTCATGTACCTTGTTTCTCCATCTACAAAACTGAAACACTATCTCCTGTCCTAACAAAGGTGGGATAACCCTGTTGAGAGAGCACTTTGAGATCTTCATGCTGAAGATGATGTAGAAGGTCCAAGTACTATTAGCATTATGCCGCTTATAAAGATCATCCTGGAACTGCAGCAAGGGGCAAAACCAAAGGATATTAAAATGACAGTGTTTCAAGTTAAGGAGCTAACAGGAAAAAAACACCCTGAAAAATCACAGACAAAAATCCTCAGGACAGTATATCTTTCCCATGCAGCAAACCCAAAGCAGTAAATAGGAAAAACTCAGTTCCTGCAATCCTTGACAGAAAGACAACTGCCTCCAAATCCACAAGTGTCAAGGGTTAAAGGTGGAATGTGACCCTGCCAGGACCTTGGAGTCTTTAGGGCAGATGGGCACCTATCAGGGGCTAGTCCTTGGCAACTGACGTTTGGTTTCAGCCATTGAGGGGGCAGGAAAGCAACTCTTTGGAAAAACTATTTAAGCTGTGAATTACTGGATCTGCTCTCTCTCTGCCCCAGGATTCCACCAGGTAACATCGTGTGGCAGCTGCCTCACGGAGCCAGGCTGGGCCTGGTCCTTGCTGCCCCTGGGTGGCCGGGCCAGGCCCGGCCGGGCTCCGGGAGCCGCGCTCCCATGGGGGGAGCAGCCCAGCCATGCCAGCGGGCCCGGCCATGGTGAGCAGCGAGGGAGGGGAAGAAAAGCCCGGCAGCTGCTGCTGTCGCCGGCTGGGATGGGGGGGATGTTGTCCCCCGCCCTTCCCTCCTTCAGGCCTCTGGCAGCCGTGGCCTTGCAAAAAAGCGGCCCACGCCATGTGACCAAGGGGTAGAGAAGGAAACATCCACCAACTCCCCCAGCAGCATGGCCTGGAAATCTTCACAGCTCCCACATGGCAGGCACCTCATGATCATCGCAGGCCCGGGCATGTTTAACTCTTGTCAGCAGATAAACTCTTTAAAGCACTGGCCCTTATCCCCGAGTGAAGATGAGACAAAGTGATTGAACCATAAAAAGACATAGCATGAAATTGAGTCAGTGAAGAAAGAGTGGATAGACTATTCGAGAAAAGGAAGAGGAGTGGCCTACATTGCTGTAACATTTCTGTATTTATGAAGAATGGACTTTTTTTTTTCCCTGTAACATATAAATGCTGTTTGGGGGGGACGCATGGCTCTAGTTAAAAGTGATATGAAGCCCTTTGCTCCTAGGCAAAAAGGAGATCTATAGTTTTTGAGATTAAGATGATTTTGGAGATAGAAGAGGATTTTGGTTTTTATGATAGAGGAGACATTCTTAAACAATACCCCCAATAAGTAGTTTATGACCTATGTGCAGTGTTCAAGCAAATGGCCATAGGTAGGATTTCTCAGTTTTTGCAGAGATTTTTTCAGGCTGCTGTAGAAGTGTGATCTCCATAAGATGCAGAAAGATGCCTTTCCTAAAGGAACTGATGCAAGATGATTTTTAAATGGTAACCCTGACTGAAGTTACAGGTTTTGTCTTTTTATGTTGTGTGTAGGAAAGTGAATACTTCTGGGGAGAGGGAAGGATGTTTTGAAAGATGTTTAATTTGGTTTTTTTTGTTTCTTTTCCTCT
>WEIU01020215.1:312-16536 GCA_013389925.1 Aegithalos caudatus
TGAGCGTTAGGTTCAAAATGAAGCACAGAAGTTGAAAGGCTTGGACTGCACTGCCCCTACAGGCTGCAAATAACCAGGATAAGCACATATCAGATGCAAGTGAGAAAAAGCATTGATGTCTTGCAGAGACACATAAACCTCACAAACTATGTATGAAAGCTGGACTATGCCTTAGGTTTTTGCAGAGCTCACATGCTGTGTTTTCATCAGTGTACTTCTGTTGACACATGTTACACAGCTTTAGCAGCCATCTTTTACCGCACAAATCTTCTGTCTAGATTCACACAGCATGGACCATCTTGCAATCACAGAGGTTAAACTATTACCTGCTAGGGTGACAGCGATGGAGACAGAGTCAGATCCNGATGGAGACAGAGTCAGATCCCAGGGCATTGGATGCATTGCAAGCATAGAAACCCACATCAGATTCCACGGGTGATAGAATTTGCAAGGAGTCATCAGGCTGAAGGAGCAACCTGGCATAAAGCAGAAAGAAAGATGTAATAGTCTCCTAGTCTATGTGAACATGAACATAATTACTGGGAATTTTTGGGCTTAGGTAATATTTTTATAGATGAGGCCTTTAGATTGTATTTAAAAATCTATGAATAAATTTAATTTTTTACACTGTAAGTTGTGATTATTTCAATTAAATTTTAGTCTCATTTCCAGTTCCTCTACTGCTGGTATATGTATTAAAGATTGCCAAGTAATTAGGACATCTGCCCAGTGAAACCTCTGCTGTACCATTTCTGCATAATGCTGAGTTCCCTAGCTTTGCTGTCTTTCCAGTTCCACAACATAGGAATAGCAATAGTAAGAAAAAGCCAAATTATTGCAAGGGAAAAATCATGAAACATGCTGAAGCTATGCAGAAAGAAGGGAAGTGAACCACAGTTTCACTGTTAAAGCCTGAAATGGGTTCAGATTATTTTATTGATGGGCAGCTTGTATAAATTCGGCAGTCTTGATTATTCTCTAACAGTCAGTGAAGATGTCAGCTCCTCCTTGGGCTGAACCCACTGTTTCTTTCCTCTGCCAGTAAGAGGAACTGACCATGAGCTCAGTGTACTGCCTATGGTTAAATGGAATTAATATGATCTTAGTGCTCTTATGAACTGCTTCTTTTTACTGTCTGGTTTTCAGTCATATAAGTCATAAGGTCCTGACATACACCTGTTTCAGCAAGAATTCAGTCCATGGGTTTGTGTCAATGCCTATGTACCCTTATTTTAATCACATAGTGCTTCATGATTACTGCTCTTTTCTCTGAGCTTTCTTTTTAGCTGAAACTATTGATAAAATCTAATCATATTGTTTTCATCAGCAACTTTCAGCAGCTGTTGCTTGTAAACTCTTAGTTGAGGCTGTGATTGACAGTGGCAAGGGTGAAACAGGGGGAGGGATATGCCTGTAAAACACATGCAATAAAAGTCTGCTCACAGATCCTGGAATTGATGAGTTTCTTTACACTCCCACCCCTACAATAAAAACTGTTGTCTCATGGACCAAAAAGCCACAGATACTCGATTTTCTACAACACTGTGGGTGGTAGATCTCTAAAACAAACCAGATTCAGGCCACCCAGCAAAATCTATTATAGAAAAAAACTCCAGAGTTAACATTATTTTTTACCCTTTTGTGAGTAATAATAAAAACAGTCATTATCAATAAAAGAGCTGCCTGTTGTTAAACAAGTTTTGTAAATGCTTAGAATAATGCACATTTGCAAAACAAGCATTAATACTTTTCTCTGCTTACACAGCCAAAAAACCACCAATGGCTGAAATAATTCCCTTCCCACTTCTGCTGTCAAGGATGCTTTTCTTACCTCTTAGTCATAAGCAGGGCTGACTAGATAGCCACTGCTAAAAGTGACAGTAAATAACAGGCTTTTTTACTTGCAGAACTAATGTTAGCATGCATAAATTTCTAGTTTAACACTGGCTGCTTCAATTATTGCATGGAACTCATTAAATCTTCAGAAGTTGTCCCAAATTATAACAGCCTGTAACATTTAAAAGTTCTGTGTGTTCTGTCTACATATCTGCAAATATAGTATGTGGGCAGATCTTGTAGTCTACGCCAAACTAATGTTTACAAGACTCCTAAAATCGCCTTAATTAATGTTTCTGACATCTTCAGGCTGAGGAAAGATTTTGCCTAATACTGCATCTTATAAAACACAAGGATGCACAATTTGTTTGTTGTTAATCACCTCTCTTGACATAAACCTCTCTCTGCCAGCTAAGGCCACCTCAAGATCCAGCACAAATGTTATTAGAAATAGAAGTAGTCCAGGTAGATACTTGACTTTTTTAAAAAATAAACTCCAACACAGCTCCATCTTCCTATACTCTCAACCCAAGTTTTAATGTCCTTCACCAGAAACAAACATAATGTCCTCTTCTTTTCAATAATTCTGTTATTTGTGTATCACAGTTTGGCATAGCTGCTTTTCTTGAAAGAACATCCTTTATTATTCCTCTTTGTATAGAATTATTTTGGCTGAATTCCCTATTTGCTCGTAGATTATTCTTTTTGTTAGGCATTGAGTTGCTTGTCAGGGGTGGAAAAAGAAAAACCAGCTGTAGAAATTCTTTCTGTCACCAGCATGTCTTCAGAATCTCATTTATGGACTGAAAATAATAGAGCTAAATTTTAATCAGTCTCATCTCAGTTGCTCCACACTACATTGTCTCCAAGACAAAAATGTACTTTTCAGGACATATATCAATGACTAAATCAGACAGCACCTCACAAATACCTAACTCCATACCACTTACTGTTCACATGCTGCTTCATGTCCTTTTAAATTTCTTTCTGTTTTAGAGAAGCTGAATTATTAAGTACCAGTGGATCTCAGGGAGAGAAATTGCAGCATACTTGCAAGGCTTACTAAACAGTGCAAAAATTCCTCAAAGATTTTTCACTTCTAAAACTGATTCCTAAAGAACTTAATCTGAATTTTCTCTAAAATAAAACTTTTTCCAACATATACAGCAGTCTAAAAACATTGGTATGGATACTAGTAGGCTCTGAAATAGCATTCCGATCCCATGCTGGTGTTAACTTGACACTTTAACCTTAGGAGAGAGTATGGACTCTTCTGTTAAATACTCAGGCTGAATATGTAGACACAAGTTGTGGATCCTTTACTGGAACCAGAGATATTCTCAACCATTGCAGCTATTTGTGTCATATGTTTTCATTCTACTGAGTAACTGAAAACCAGCACTTTTTTGGCACCGATGTTATATCTTTTTGTAACTGTACTTAGTCTAACGTTAAAAAAATAATTTTTTCAAGGATATCCATGCAGTAGGAGTCATAATTTTAGGTGGATGAAACAGCTCCTGGAATGGGACAATGAGAATAAAGCCATACATCAACCATCATTACTGGACATCACTGGCTCAGACAAAATCCATGGCCACAATGTGTGAAAGTGAATGCCTTTAACTCAGTGGTTTATATATACAAAACTGGTAGCTGTCACCCAACCTAAAACCAGCAGCCTGCATTCTAAGAATTGCAATACCAACCAAGTACTTCTGAAATCTCAGTATATTGAGTAGGGCTTCACCTGAGGAACTTCAGCACTACTGTCTGACCATTCTCAGCAAAAGTGTCTCTCTTTGATACTGGTACAGGAAAGCCCATGTCTATTTATTTTCATATTCCTGTTAAGACGTTCTCCATTCTATGGCTGTCAAAATACAAAGAAAACAAACTGCAGAGCTGAAGGACAGTTCAAGCATACCAGACCCCACCACATGTTTACGTCTGTGGCCTTGCAGTTTACAGCAGTACACTGTTCTTCCATTGACACAGCTGACTGACAAGCACCAAGAGCATTCTGAGCAAAACCCAGAATATTGTTCTTAAAGAACCCAGCAAAAAAACCCCACAAAACAGTTTTTTTACACATTATGTTTTCTAAACTTCCATTAACTCCAAATATATAGGTGATGAGTTACATCTGAAGCTCAGAGAATGGTAATTTCTTGCCCCACCCACCAGCCTGGGGGAACTATAAATGATGAGTACAGAAGGAAATTCATAAAGTGGAAACTGCCTCAACCTTTAAAGAAGAGTTGCCAATGACTTATGCCACTAACTGGAAAAGAAATTATACTTTCCTGAGACTTTCTGATGGAAATTTTGAGCACACACACAACTGATAGATAATTCAGAAACAAAACACAATGTTTAAGGATATTTCAGCCAAACTGAATGGGAAAAAAAGATTGAAAAGGAGTTGTGAAATTATGTATAAATGTATCTGAATTGAAATTTCAGGAATCATATGAGTGTCCTTCATTTCAGCTAAATTAATCTACTTGTTGCATACCATCACAACTTTATGTAATGTTCCTTCCCTTTCATGGATACCACAGAAGTTACAGTCATTTCAAGTAGCAAAAACACCCCAGCTTAATGGCTCGATTCTAATGGAATATAACCACTAGAGGAAAAATTATATATGAAACTTGTTTTGGGGAATTTTCACAAGAATATGTCCAAATGAAGGGATTCTGTATGTCCAAGTCATGATTATGACTGCATGTTATTTCAACCAGAAGTATGTTCTTGATGTCTACCCCTTCAAAAGTTACTTTTTTGGTGTGTATTAAATTTAATATACTCATTAGTCTTCAGACAGAGAGGCAAGAACCAGGAAAACAAATCATTATAGAAAGCAATTATTTTTTCATTGATTCAATAGTCAAATAAGTAGCTAATAAATTATTTTAATAACTGTACAGAAGGGGTAATTTTACCTAAATCAGGATTTTACTGGATGATTCGAGGGCACCACACTGGAAATTAATTTTTGTCTTGACTCCATCTTTTCTCATGACCTTATGACTAAACATATGTATCTTAGCTGAGGTCAGTATTGTCTGCAGAAAGAGTTGCGAGCAGATCCCTGGACAACTTTGTTGTACTATGTTGCTCATTATTACTGTCTACTACAGTCTTTTCCTGTTCTTATATACTGATTTCTCACAGAACAGAACCAAAATATAAAATCCCAAGCATACACATGAGACGAATGTATATTATCGACACAGCTAAGCATATAAATTGTACTGAAAATAACCTCTGTCTGTGTGTTCTTCCACACAAATGAATAATGTGGAGTGATCGGAAAGTAAAGGCTACCTGAAAGCATTTTGTTATGTCAGCTTCTCAGGTTACACTTGGGACCAGCATTCCAAAGTTTAAACGGATGAGGATTCACCAATTCACAAGAGAAGACAAATGCTAAATCATCGGTCTGTTGAGATGACAGCAAAGCTGCAAATAGCCATGAATTGTGGTTCCACAGTTTACAGCATTCATCAGAACATATGCAGAAAGTGGTGATTTTAACACCCTTTGAGGTTTATCCTAGGGTAATTTAATGCATGGAAACATATGTGGAAGGCCAAAGCCTCGTCTTTTCCGTCTTCTCTTACCACAACCATGTCTGTCAGGCCCTCCTGGAGCACTAGGAGAAATGCAATTTCAGCTCCAACAAAGGATAATAGTAACAACCAATGGCCAGTTTTCATATCTCAGTATCAATCTTCATAGCAAAAACCTCCACCATCAGATAGGGAAAATAAACTAAGTCTCCCAATCTCTGAATGCAGAGTGCTCTGTTGACTTAGGACAGCTAAAGAACATAAGCAGGCAATTATGTCCTTTAGTACTTTACAATCCCTTCTTTTTTACTTAAACGGAAGTAAGGTTCCTGTCTGCCACACCAGTCTGACCCACCATCCAGAACTTGCTGAAGAATTACAGTGCTCTGTTTACCCCATTTTCCACTTCACAGTTTATCCCACCACTGCACTTGCCCTTCTTTCTGTTATGAAATCAGACTACAGAAAAATACGGTTTTGTCCATGGGACTGACAGGAAGTAAAACGTGGAGAGTGACAACTCAGCCTATCAATTATTTTCTTAAAAGTTAAATAACATGTTTTACCTATCATTGTATTTCACTTCCTCTCCATTCTTAGCCCAGCTGATGGTGGGCTTTGGGTTTCCCACTGCTTCACAGTGAAGCAGGACACTCAGTGTGCCGCTTGCTAGGACCACTGTCTGTCCCAGGTGGGTGACAACCTCTGAAGCAGAAAGTTGTTGTGCTGCTGAAATTTTTCGGAGGATGGCAGGCTTTTGATGAGGCCTGTGCAAGCCATTTGACAGGTCTACAGAGGTGGGAATAAATGTTTCAGCAGATGATGTCCTCAGGGAGCTGGTAAATCCAGATACACTTTGGTGGAAAGGGTACTCCACTGAGGCTGAATCAACTTTTCGTCTTGATACTTTGAGGACAGATTCCTGGTGCTCTGAGTAGCTCTTGAAAACCTCATGAGCCAGCTGCACAACAAGATGCTCAGTGTAGATATCTTTAAGCTCCTCAGGCTGTTGCGACAAATTCCTTATTATATCATCCAAGTGTTTCTGCTCTGTGACCATAGTAAGTGGTAGGCTATGCTCCCGGCTCTGGTCCTCTTCTGAGGATGTGTTTCTCTCCATGGATTCCTGGGCTTCCCAGGTCTCCAAATTTTCCCCTGGCCAGTTCCTGAGCTGTAGCAGCCTTGAGACAATATTGTCATACCATCTGCTGGGGTTAGCAAGGTGCCCTCGCTTTTCAGCCTTACTACCATTGAAGACAATCCCATTGAGATGTTTATCCTCTGTTCGCAAGGCATCATTTAAGCCAGCCTTTCTCATGGCTTCTTCCTCCTTAATACCAGCTGGCTGCTCAGCAATGATCTTCTTGTTGCCTCCTATCAGTTTAATTATGAAATGCTCCCGGGCTGGCCCTGCTGTGCAGGTGTATGTCCCAGTGTCTGAAGGCTTCAGATGATGGATTTTCATGTACCCGTAGGGTGCAATGGTGATGTGAGCTGAACTGACAAGCCTCTTGTCATCCTTCTCCCAAGTGATCATTGATTTCCGGAACCTCCTGGTAGGGCATCGGAGGACAACAGAAGTTTTGGGTAGCAGGTAGGCATATCCACCCACAACGAAGTGCAGTTTCTTCTGCTTCCTTGTCTGGATATAAACTTGCTTTATGGCCATAATATGGGGGCTTTGCTTATGAGCAGGTCTGTTGTGCCCTGAAAAACAGTGATATAATTATTATGTGATACTATTAAACAAAACAAGTAATTTATATTGTTGTGGGCAGCATTTAACCCATTACACAGTAATGGGAGAAACTGGCCAGCAGTTGCTGGACATTAAACTAGAACAGTCAAAGTAAGAGGAATAACAAGACACACTTCAGGAATGCGAAAGTAGCTTAGAGTATACACAGAAACCAAATAGCCAGGGATAAGAGTTTTACGGGAGAGAGAAAACTTGAGTGGAAGCATAGTTCTTGGTCTCAAAGTACTTAAACAGAGACTGTTATTTAAGAAATGCACTGAATATACAAGTGTTTACCATCCAAACCTTCAAAGACAATGTGACCTTGCAGCTCACAAAAGTAAGGAAGAACGAAAGTCTGGCTACTTTAAGGAATAATGTTGAACACAACAAAATTCTCTGGACTGGGCTTAAAAACATGGTAAATACTATTAAAGTACACTAGTTCAGTGTGTCCTTCTGGTTTCCTGATCTCTGTGTCAGGCACTAAATTAAGCTGCATTAAGGCATATTATTACGAGGCACTTATTATGAGGCACTAAATTAAGCTGCATAGGCATATTATTAGTAAACATCATGCAACATTTGGTCTCAGCTTTAGATCTAAACATAGGTCTTATTTTCTCCCTACATACCCGACATTCAGCAGTTTCAGAGTCAGTTTCAAGCTAAAGCTAGGCTGACTTTCACATATCCAATTGGATTACTGTAAACTAGGGAAGAGTATACAGGGGATCTTGTGGTGGGCAAAAACAAATGCATGAACTACCAACATAAAATACATCTAACTTGTGTTGCATGGTTCATTAGAAATCTCAGGTCACAGAGGATTTGGAGTGAGAAAATGAAATAATAAGTTTCTAAGTGGTTGTCAGCAAAATTCCCTACCAACCATTTTTCTTGCACCCGTTCTAGCAGAGAGTTTACTTACTCCAGCTCTCAAGCTGCTATGCTGTATCACTGAGCCTCTATTTTCCAGCTGTGAAAATCAGATCTAGATTTTGTTTAGAATTTTGAGCCAGTTCTTCCAGAAACTAGTAGTTCTCTTCCAGCACACTGGCTCATATCCAGCTCCATTAGTGAAATCTATAGTGCTCCTCCACTGGCTTGACTTTTTCTCAGATAGAAAAACCCACTCCACAAGACAGAATAATACTAGTATGAAAGAACGTTGTGGAGCAGGAAATAGCATCAATTTCTTAGTGAAGGACTTCCAAACCCTTTTCCCCAGAAACTGCCAAACACTTTTTCCACTTACTTGCACAGGGGCCTAATGAACAGGGCCTGATCAAGGATGAGAATGGCAAAGGGAGGCAGAGTGAAGAATTGATGATAACAAAGCCTCCAGTTTTCAGCATCTTTCTGCAAATAGCATTTCGACTCTGTGTGCCTTCTCCACAGCTCACTGAACACTAGGAACAAGATGAGAAATATTAGGAGGAAAGGAAAAGGTGCTCCTTGTCACACACTCCTTCCTCACCTCCCATATCCACATTGCGTACACACACCACAAGATAGAAGAGTTATGGTTTTCAAAATCTTTTAGTGGAATAAAGCAGAGCAGCATCTGACCATGCAGTTACAAACAGTGCAGGCACAGTAAGGAGATGAATACTTGTTATTTTCTGTCCTGTAAATCTTCCTTCCATGCTCCCCCTACCACTTCTTTTTTTGTCATACGGTGTCCCTTGTTTGAATGGCACTGTGCTACAGTTCAAAGCCAGACTTTGAACTTTGTTTCTGTGTATCTATGTCTGCTGGCTGGAAAAACTCCTGCTCATGTCCAAGAGCAGACCTCACAGAGTTGCAGATGGCAGTTGAATTCTGGTGTGATAACATCTGGCACATGCCTAATCTTTAAGCTTTGCTGTTGCTAATTTATTTAGGAATAATAAAGGGATGACTATTTTAATCACCAATTAATTACCTCAGCCTTGTAATTACTACATATGGCTTACACAGAATAGTATAAACCTTCTAATACCAGACTGCAGTGCTTGTTGTACAGGTGGACATTTTTTGACAGACTTCATCATGACTATTCAGTTTCATATTTATATATATATAGCATTGTGGAAAATGAAATACAGGCAGTGCCTTTCCACTGAAATGCAAGCAGCAGTCTGTAAAAAAGCTAGAAAATGGTAGAGCACTGTAATTACCATCTTCACTGCCAGAATGGCTATGTGTCTGAAGACTCTATGGCAACACCCACTAATTTGAGCAAAATGTCCAGACAGATCTCTATAAGAAGGGTGCAGATGGGACAGCTCTGTAGAGTGATTGTAATTTCTTTTATAATTTCCACAAGACAATTTCCACTACCTTCCATGAAAGAGGACTGGAGGAGTGGTGGCAGAGACTGAAAGATGTGGAATGATTTTCATGCTTACTGGCATGAGCCTTTGCTTTTGCTTTGACCTTATAAAATAAAATTATATTTTTATAATATTTCTCCTCCCTTCTTCTGTTTTCTATTCCCCTCTTCTTCTGTTCCCTCCCCTCCTTTTCCGTTCTCTTTATCATAGGAAAGGGCTGGAGTGGCCTCAAGAGGAGAAGACTATTGACATCAGAACAGTTATGTTTTGGCAACAAAGAGTGAGCAGCCTGGGGTAATAAAGACTACTCTGCATCGATACCTTGGATGAAATATTAAGCATAGGCATGAACAGAGGAAGGGATTTATTATTTTGGGCATGACTTGTATTTACATCAGAAGGGTCTTAGTGGTTTGGCCAGACGGCTAAAGCACATCTGTGGAAGGAAGCACCAAAGAGGAACATGAAAGTAGTGGTTACATCTCCAATCAGGATGATAAGGACAGAATACAGGACAAAACTGGGCAAAACTTGCTTTGTGGAGTCTGACCTTATTTGGGTCCTTTATCCCAATTGGCTTAGGAACTCTCCAAGATCTGTACAATGTCCATGCATGCAAACAGCATACCTGTGTCCAGTCAGAGAGAAGCCACTCATTGGGACAATCTTCATTTTTGCAGGCTTGTTGTGTAATGGTCCTTGGCATGGAGCAGAAGGTTTCTGGCAGCTCTAACAAGCTTCCATCTGCCAGGCGCTGTTTACAAAGTATATCTCGCTTCTGGACACCACCACCACAGGTCTGTGAACACTGAGTGAGAGAAACAGCCACCTTGTATCACACTGGCACCATCCCAGTTTCTGTAAAAATTACTTGTGAATTAGGGTAGAAATCAACACTTGGTCTTGGCCAAATAGAAAACATAAAACAAAAGTTTCAGGGACCTCAAAGTAAACTGCTTTTAAAAATACAAAATTGTTTTGGAAAAGAGAAGCAGCTTAGTTTGCTAATACTTAGAAAAACTATTTCAGCATTTCTGAAGAGTTATGTTTTAAGGTATTGGTTCAAATTACATGGAAACGGCGAGTCAGTATTGTAGTATGGAGGTGGGAAATTTGTCTGCTCCATCTGGAAAATGAGGCACTTGCATATGATGTAGAGAAAATATATAAGACAAAACATATATTTTCTTACTTCTTGGACTTTATTCACTTACACAGGCACAGGACAGCCACAACAATCCCACCATGTGCTTGAGAGCATTATTCAAATTCTTCTTGAACTCTGTGAGCCTGGTGCTGTGACCATTCTCTGTGGAGCTGTTCCAGTGCCCAACCACCTTCTGGGTAAAGAACCTTTCCTGATATCCACCCTAAACCTCCCCTCACACAGTTTGAGGCCATTCCCTGGGTCAGCACAGAGAGGCGATCAGTGCCTGCTCCTCCTCATCCCATCACACAGCAATTGTACACTGCAATGAGGTCTCCCCTCAGTTTCCTCCAGGCAGAACAGACCAAGTGACCCCCACCACTCCTCATACAGCTTTCCCTTAAGGCCCTTCACCATCCTTGGTGCTCTCCTTTGGATGCTCTCTAACAGTTTCATGTCTTTCTCATATTGTGGGACCAAAACTGCCCCCAGCACTAGAGCTCAGAGCAGAGCAGGACAATCCCCTCCCTTGCCCAGCTGGTGCTGCTGTGCCTGGTGCACCCCAGGACAGGGTTGGCCCTCCTGGCTGCCAGGGCACTGCTGCCTCTTGTTCAGCTTGCCACTGACCAGGACCCTCAGGTCCCCTTCCATGGCCTCCCATGTGGTTTAATTTTACATTGCTCTCTACTCAAGATGTACAATACAGGTTTTTTGTTACTTGCAAAAATTAGTTCTCTGCTAAGACTTCACAGTAAGATAATGCACCTGCAAAAGGAGCAAACAGTTTTTTCTCATAAGGTCTCTCAGGTTTTTTTTTAAGTTCTGACAATTTAGATTTAGATTTAGATTTAGATTTAGATTTAGATGATTTAGATTTAGATTTAGATTTAGATTTAGATGAGACATTTTATGGTATACATTAAAAATAGATAGAAAATATAAGAAAATACAAGTTTTCCTGTGCTGACTTTGTTTTAAAGTCAGTGTTCTAATTATCTTTGGAACAAAGACAGCACTCAATAAATAGCAAATAAAGAATGTTGGAATGGAAACTATACATTCAGTAATATAAAGTATTCAGTAATAAAACATAGGTGGATGAAGATTTACTAATGGATGTCTCCCATTTCAGGTATGCAGAGCAGATATTTACAGGGCCTGGTCAGATATTTATAGGGCCTTGTAAAATGAAAGCTTAAACTGCTCCAGAAGCACACCACTGAAAATGTTTAAGATTCTAATGTATTTAGTTAAGACAGAAATATTTAAAAATATGTAGTCTGGAATATGTAAGGAGATGTTTTAAAAATTGTTTGTAATGTTACAGCACTGATAATTATTGTGCGTTTATCTGCCAGGAGCACTGGGGCTTCAAATGGCATTTAATTCAGACAATCCTTCCTCACAAGCATAAAAGGCTTAGGAAAGAAAACACTGGTAATTACATTGAAATCTTCTGTGGGTTTTTTGTTTGTGTTTGCATTAAATCAGTGTGAGTGAGAGTTCTGAAAAGCATCACAAACTCCACAATGAGGCTGAAGAAATGTATTGAAATCAGGCTGTGTGAAGAACAGATTTTATGCTTTCATGTAGGTGAAACTTTAAAGGACCTTCTCTAGGATGAGGAAGGCACCTTCCTGAAGGGCCTTTCATGTCCCTGTGTGTGGAGAATCCTCTCAGGAACCTGGGAAGAGGGGAGGTGTTTTGGGTCCCTTACTGAAAGGAAAGAAATCTTTCTTCAGGTTTTCTTCTGCAAGAGGAATCGACAGCAGTTTTACTGCATTACTGAAGGTCACCTCCAGAAATTGTCTCAGTCACTCATATCCTTTCCCAAAGTTTCTTTTGCTTTCCACACCTCAGAAGCCAACAGCTGTAATAATCCCTAAATGTAATGCATAAGCCTCATGGTGCAGGTTTTCAGATGGGAAATCTGAGTGAGACTGAGTTGCAAGATCTGGCTTTCCTGTGGGGTGGAAATATTTGTAAAGATGATGGTGTTGCAAAGAAGGTACACAGACATCCTTAAAAAATGAGAGAATGGAAATTGATTTTGATGGAGTAGAGATTTTTTTCTGGCACAATACTCATCTAAACAGAAGCAGAAGACAGTAGGGAGATAAGCACATTTTTTGTGCTGTTTTCCTCCAGTGAAAGGTAAACACAGGAAATATTCAGTACCCAGCCTGCAAAGTCTGTGGAAGTAAGGCCGAAGAGCTACCTTTGTTGAACTGTAGCAATGAATTACAGCACAGGTTCTCTCTCAGCCCAGAGTAGATACCAGCTACCACAACTGTGAAGTTGTGAACAGTTTATTTTAACTTCTTATTAACATAGTTGTTAGAACTTTTATATTTAACCAAGCTTCCTCCTCACTAAGATCTACTGAAGCTTTCAAAGAAACAGCATTTGAGAGCCCTTGAACAGTTGGAAAAATTAATTTAGACAGGTGAAAGTATGCATGTTTAAACTGTTCAGGAATATGTTACAATGCTGAAAAAATCTGTTTGGAGACAGCTTTAGCAGAAACAGTTTACTACTGTTCTAGTGTAGCCTATAGCTAATGGTCACTGTTAGCAGAAAATAAATTTTCCCACATACTGTAACATATATCTCTTCTGATTGTTCACATGCAGAATGTTGCTTTCTGTAAGGACTGTGGCCAAATGAATTTGTAAATATAAAACTTGTTACACTTATAGTTTAGAATTTTTCAAAAGTACAATTAAGTATATACATGTGGTGAATATCAGTAGACAAATTAAAGCATGAAATATCACAGAATTGTTTTAAACAGACAATTAAAGCCATAGACCCATTACCTAGCTTTGACAGACCACCAGACTGGAATAAATATTTTTTACCAGGTTAGTTGCCCAAACCCAAAGCTCTCCCAGCTTCATGGACTTACCATGTTCATAAGTGAGTACGTTAATATCTCCCTGGCTGTTAAATGAAGACCAGATTTTATATACAGACATTGAATATGCATATTGTATGTAAGCACTATGCAAAATGCTCATAGTTTTCACATAGGATAGAATGAAGGCTTGCACACATCAAAAATTAAGTTTTAAACGTGTTTTTCTTACATCTACATCTTCCAGCATATTTTTCCTTTAGTCTTGACAATAGCTCTGGATATTCCTGCAGTAGTATTACTAAAAATGTAGTTTTACAACCATTTAAAGAAGAATCTTTTAAGTCTTTTGAATTACACAAGTATTTTAATTCGTAACCAGATTCCAGCAAATTAACTCATTTCAGGGTGCTTTCTGAAGATGGAAAGCCTTGTGTAAACATTGTGTAGACAGGGATTTTTATAATTAGTGTAATAAAGCATCCATCTCCCAAAGGGAAGTGTTTAACAGACATTTCTTAAGCTGAAGCATGAGGAAAGTTTCTTATACTAAACTAAATTATTATTTGAGAATATATGAAATACTCAAAATGCTTGAAAGGCTCATTTATTCTTAGTCCTTCTAGTTTAGTATTCTTAGAAACTTTGACAAGTTCACCCAAGTCCTCTCACTGCAGCTGACCAATATATTCCAGATACTTTTGTTTAAAATCTACAGGCAGCTGTTAAGATTTTCCAAGAACTTTGCTTTAGAAATAGCTACAGTCATTATTTATGTCTGGAAACATTGATGCATTTTTTAAAAGCAAAAAATGCAAACTTTGCATTTTTAATGACTTATCAGAACGACTAATGATTCCTGTTGGTAGGCTAAAGCAAAACCATAGAATCGTAGCATGATTTGTGTTGGAAGGAACCTAAAAGTCCTTCTGGTTTCACCCCATCCCTCCTATGCCCCCCGCAGGCAGGGACAACTTCCATTAGACCAGGTTGCTCAAAATAACATCCAACCTGGCCTTGAACACCTTCAGGAATGGGCCATCCACATCTCCTCCAGGCAACCTGTTTCAGAGCCTCCCTACCCTTACACAATTTTTTTTATTCCTACTATCTAAACTAAATCTACCCTCCTTCAGTTTAAATCCATTACTCTTTGCCCCATTGCTACATGCCCTTGTCAAAAGTCCCTGTTCAGCTTTCTTGTGGGCACACTTGATAGACTGTGGGGCTGCTCTATGGTCTCCCTGGAGCCCTCTCTACTGCAGCTCTCCAGCCTGTCTTCATAGGAGAGGTGCTCCAGCCCTTTGACCACTGAAATGTGTGCAGTGAGGACTTTAAGCAGTCATAAAATGAGGTTACACATAAATTCTCACCTCTTGCCATTCTGTAGGATACCAGGAGGGTGGGCAGTCAAAGCGATTACAGGCTTGCACGAGGGATGGCTTGGGTTTAGAGCACAACTCATCTGCCAAAATCACAGTCTCGTTGGTCTCTCTTGATAGTAGATGAGAACAGAAGACATCCCGCGTCTGCAAACCAACCCCACAGGTAAGACTGCAAGTGCTCCAATTCCCAATCTCCCATCTGTGAAGGGGTCAGCAGAGAAAATCTTAAGCACAGAATAAATTCACCTTAATTTTTCTCTTATTATGATATCTGGTGTGAAGAAGCGGTAAATGAAAGGAGATTTTCCTTCTCTGATCAATATCACTCTGGCAGGTGGAGGATGGGGGTAAGATGAATATTTGCAGTTCTGCATTTTCATCTCTTGTTAGAAGTTCTTGGACTGTAAGTCTCTGGAATTCCTGCAATATCACAGGAGTCCTACAGTAGAATTTTTTCTCTTTTTCTGTAGAAGTATGGACAAGGAATTTCAAAATAGAGTGGATTTAATTAACTGGTTTTCTCCTCCCATCTTAAAAAAAATAAGAAAGGTATTAATAAAAGTTAAATTAAAAGACGCAAAACTGAAACGCTAAGCACAATTTTTTTTGACATTCCTGACTGAATTTTCTGAGCTGTTGAGATAGGAGGTATTAAGGCCTTGAGAGATGCAATGAAAAAGCAGGGGATCATCTTCAACACCTGTCACTGAACTAGATCTTCTCTGAACTAGCTATGTAAATCCTGCTTAACAGGATTTTTGATATCTGTACTTCAGTGTTCATCACCTTAAAACCAGATTTGTACTATTTGAACTGTACAACCCCTAATTCTGTCAGATAAACACAGAAAATTGCTTAAAATACTGGGTCTTCCATTCATGTCTGAATTGGAATACATATCTTCAAGGATATGTGGAAGTGCATACACAAAAAATCAGTCCTATATTCAGAAGGAAAAGATAAGGAAATAGCCTGCCCAACAAATTCACGTGAAACTCCATGCTGACCTGGATATATTCCCACATCCAAAATGAAAGCATGAAAGCCACATAGTGCCAGGTTTTCTAAATCTGAAGAGTAGCTTCCCTTCCACCAGTACATTATTGAAACTGATTACTGAGAGAATAAATTAAAAATTCAGGAAAAGGAAGGCTCAGAAAACCTGTCTTTGAAGAAAGCAAATCCAGGCAGGAGCTTAAAGAACATGATTATGAAAGCGGATACCCTCAGGCTCCAAACAGAATGGAGGCAGATAGTGAAAGAAAGTTAGGAAGCATATCAGCAGAATGAAGCAGATTTTATGGAAGAAGCAGAGAAAAACCACTCTGATGCTCTGAGATCTGCAGTCAATGGAAATAGCTTGGT
>WEIU01020215.1:18193-39154 GCA_013389925.1 Aegithalos caudatus
AGTGGAACTGATATCTTTGTAAGCTGACAGTAGCTGCTGTTAAAGTATAGACTTTAGGAACAATCTGCATACTTGCTGATTGATAGAACAGCTGAAAATCATCTGTTTGGTACTTCCTATATTACTTTCCAGAGCCTGGTGAAAGAATTGCATAGTTTTGGTCCAAAACATACATTTTGTCCCTTCTCTTTTCTCCTTCACTACTGCCCAAAGCTGTACTAATGTGTGGTAACAGAGAAAAAATGTATTTTTAGTCTTATCATACAATAGAACTTTGGTGCATTTATGCTCCTAAATCCCTGGCTTGTCCTAGCTCTAGGTCTATCAGTTCACCAGTTTTCCAGATCCACCTCCTAAATTTCTAAGTAGTGGTTATGTATGTAAGCACAAACTAGACTTGCAAAATATTTCAACAACTGTATTTAATATAAAACAGATTTCAAAATGTTTTCATCCTCTGCAGGATATAGATATGTAAGTCTACTGATACACATAAAATACATTGAATATTTGAACTGATTGAACAAACACTATATTAATTCAACCCCCCTGAGATATTTAGAGATGGCTAGCAAAGAGGAATGTAAGAGGAAAGAGACAATTCATCGAGCTGGCTGTGTTGAAATGAATATACTTTATCANCATAAAAGGCAGACTCAGTAATTTCTGAAGTAATTTCAGAAGTACCAGATCTGACTGCTCAAGGAAATTGTTTTTCTTTAGTTTCTCTTACACACAATGATAAGAGAAGGCTGTAGTCTAAAAACGAGACAAAATTTAATGAAAACCCCAGTGAACCTAAACACTGAATTAATTGCATTTTCAGGAGCTAGAAACTAACAAAGTTAATTAGTAATGGACAGATTTTATGAACAGAAAAACACTATTTGGGAAACTTATTAGCCAATATATATTATGAATTAGAGTAACAATCTGATCTACTATCACTTTAATGAATTATAAGTCTAATGTCTAACGGACCAATAATAAATTGTTATTTTCTGGAACATTCTCATTAAATAAATTAGGCTTATCTAAGGAATGCTTATGCCTATGCTTAATTTCATGTCAACAAACAGTTTCAGCAGTTATCATGGTCAGTTCATTTTAAAATGTAAATACTCACAGCTCCCCTGAATAAAAGAAAGAGAACAACTTTGAAGCTCCAGTGGTCAAAAAAGTCACAATAATCTGAAAAACCTGCTTACCACCACAGGGTGATTATTCCATACTATTAAAATAAATCTAAAATTCCTAGAGATTCTTTCAAAAACCAGTTTAACTATGCCATTTGTAATAAGGAAATGATCTTGACATAGTTAACAAAAATCTTTCCTGTGGTCTTTGAGTTAAACTTGCGCATTTTTTATGAGCTTCAGGCTGTTTAAAAAATTCCAACATGTGACATGAACATGTAAACTTGTAAATCCCTAAATATCTAATTTTTAATTAGATAACAGGCAGGAAAGGTTTCAGGGGGCTGCTGTGCACAAGGGTGAATGAGGTGCTTTCTTCAAACAGTTGAAGGAAGTCCATTAAAGACATGCAGACAACACATGTAAGCAGATCAAAGACTCCAAGAAAGTGCTCTGGCAGGTGACCTGCACTCTGTAAACTTACTGATATCAATTAACATTGCAGCTCATTATAGCTGATTGTGGCAGGGAGCCAGTATTTACATAACAGACCCAAACAGAGGAACATTGAGAAGGAGCTCAGAAGTCAGAGAAGTACAAAGGGTAAAAGGAATATGCAGCAACTCTACAACCCACAATTCTGATTGCTAGAGTAACCTTAGGACATACTTCAAGAAATATTTATAATGTTATACACTTAAAAAAAGTCTTGTTTGTTCCTTGAATCAGAGGTAGAGAACATCAGCTATTCAGGCAGGACAGAAAAGAGAGTTTGTGTTCCTCTGTCAACATTTTCAGCATTGGGAGGTCATGCAGTGCGACCTTCAGGGGACTTTTGCAGATACAGATTGCATGAACCACACAGGAACATGAAAAGGCAGCTTCAGGTAAGCAAACTGGTTTGGCAGAGAACTTGTTTGAGGGGTTAACAGACATACTGGGTATTGAAAAGTGCCTCACATAAGGCTTTTATTCTGGTTGGTAACTGCAGCATCAAGATAACTGTATACATGCACATCATAATATCAATGATTGTCTTTAATATAACTACACAGACCAGGTTAGGTTTGAAAAGATAAATGAATACCAGTTTAGATTTGGGCTTATGCTGAAAGCAGCAACTTATTACAAGGATGTTGTTTAATATATTATGTGAGATACAATGAAAATAGATCCTTGGTAGGCCTTTCAAGAATGAAACAATTAACAGGCAAGTAAAAGAATAAATCAGTGTAAAAGCAGGAAGCTGGTTAAGAAATAATATCAGGAGGTTTGAGGAACAAAACACAAATTGTACAAGTGGAACTTGTAACAGGAGATGTCAGAAGCTGAATGAGGAATCTGTAGATCAAACACACTGGGAACCACACCAGGGTGAGTCTGAGCCAATGTACATTGCCCTAAACCTACACTGAAGCAATGCAGAAATACAGGAACCACTGATTTATAAAATAAATTTTTCAGATCAGTCTACATTATTCTTTTGCAAATAAGCAAAGGAAAAATGTCCTGGTTTCTGCTCAGGTAGAGTTAATTATTTTTCTATAGTTGGTTGGATTCAGGGTGAGAATATTGCTGATAACACACTGATATTTTGTTTGCTGCTAAGTAGTGTTCATACTAAGTTAAGGACTTTTTTAGTGTCTCGTCCTCTCCCAGTGAGGAGGATCAGAAAAAATAAAACAAAACCAAACAGACTGTGAAGGGGCATAGCCAGGACCCTGGTGACTCAAAGTGGCCAAATGGATGTTGGACTCTGCAGAATGTCATACCTGATATATAAACTGGAGAAGTTACCTGGAAAAGGGGTTGTTTGGGGTGTAGGGATGGGGCTGAGCATTGGTCAGAAGGTGAGCAGTAGTATTGTGCGTCTCTTGCTCTTCCTTGTTTGTTTTTCTCCTCTCTTATTATCATTCTCAGTATCATTATTTACTATAATTATTGTATGTTATTTATGTTTAAATTATCAAATCCTTCTTCTCCCAAACTACAAGTTTTAGTTTTGATTCTCCTTCCCATTCCATTGAGGTGTGAGCAGATGAGTGAAAAGTTTTGTGTTGCTGAGCTGCCATCTCAGCTTAAATCACAACAGAAAGTTTAACACCCTGCTGCCCATGACAGAGCTGCTTTATGTTGAAATTTCCCTAGCTCTTCTCACACTGATGCTTTCCATGCAGGACTATGTCATAAGTGACCACCTTTTTTTTAGACCTACCTTTACACCATATGGAAATATTAAAAAACCCAGCTATTCCTGAGGAAGACATCAACATGCTTGCAGACACCAGAAGACAAAGAAAGAAAAAGCTAAACAGATGAGAAAGATATGCAGTCAACTGAAAATTTTTAATCTGAAATTCCTTCTAAAATTAAACTTTAAAAATTAAGATAGTTGAAAACAGATGTGGATGTCACAGAAGTAATGTACAAAAAGCCAACTTCACAAATTGTAAGATCAATATTCATGAACCATGTTATTTTGTCCCACAGAGTAACAAGACTCTCCCTAAATCTAAAGAAGCCTTTGCTGAAATGATAAGAGCAGGAAAGAATAAAGTTGTCACTCGACTGAATGGACAAAGCAAGCATATTCATGAATATATGTTCATATAATAGTGACCGGGTTTCAGTAATTCTCTAGTAAGTCCAAGTTTTATGAGCAGTACTGCCACAAAAACAGCAGATAATATGAGCTTCTTGCTGACCTGGCTGGCAGCATTACAGAGATAATATTTTCAACAGGATGAACTGTTCCTGAACTATTTTACCAGGGCAGAAGATAGAAACAGACTGTCTGTATCAGGCATACACAGTGTTTTTCTAGTTTTTTTTAGTAGGGGAAAGGCAGAACAGACCTCAAGAATATATCTATATAACTATGTAGTATTATGATTGAACTCAGGAAATTCACAATGTTTGCTTGCATTCCCTTTTGTTCTGCTTTGAGTTCCCTTCAATATCCTTCCTTCAATATATTGTTAAAAAGGCAGCACGAGAATTTTGTTCTAAAGGTGCATCCAGATCCAGTATTTTACACTGATATTACACTTACATTTAAATTTATAGTTATATAGTTATATAATTATATAGCTATATAATTATATAGTTATATAGTTATATAGTGATATAGTTAGATAGTTAGATAGTTAGATATATAGTTAGTTATTTAATGAGGGACCTGGAAAAGACCAAAATGTGGATCCATGGGAATCTCATGCAGGGTTATGGCAACCCCTTGGTGTCAACACAGGTTATGGGATGAACAAATGGAGAGCAGCCTGGCCCAGAAGGCCTTGGGGGTTCTGTGGGGTGAGAGGCTGGACATGACCCAGCCATGAGCACTCAGAGCCCAAAAAGCCAAATGTGTCCTGGGCTGCACCCAGAGCCCTGTGGGCAGCAGGGCCAGGGAGGGGATTCTGCCCCTCTGCTCTGCTCTGCTGAGAGCCCACCTGCAGTGCTGCATCCAGCTCTGGGGTCCCAGCACAGGAAGGACATGGACCTGTTGGAGCATGTCCAGAGGAGGGTCAACAAGATGATCTGAGGATGGAGAAGCCCTCCTTTGAGGAAAGACTGAGAAAATGGGAATTGTTCAACCAGAAGAGAAAGCTTTGGAGTGAACTTACTGCAACCTTCAAAGTACCTGAAGAAAGCCTAGAAGAAAGATGGAGATAGACTGTTTAGAAGCATGTAGTGACAAGACTAAGGGAAATGGCTTCAAACTGAAATAAGATTTAGATTAGAGATGAGGAAGAAAGTCTTTACTGTGAGGGTTGTGAGGCGTAGGTACAGCTTTCTCAGAGAAACTGTGGATGACCCATCTCTTTTCAAGAGCGGATTGGATGGGACTCTGTGCAACTTGGCCTAGTGGAAGATGTCCCTGCCCAAGGCAGGAGTTTTGGAAATACATGATCTCCAAGGTTCTTCCCAAGACATTCTATGATTCTATTCCTTTTTACTTTATATTTTGAGATCCTGAAGCAGTGACTAGTAAGTACCTCACTCACTCCTCTCTATTAAAAAAAAAGTGTTTTTTCACATTGATATTTAGAGACCCAAACATACAGATGCCCCTCACTTAGAGTGGGGAGGCTTTAAACTCATACTCACAAACCCTCAAAAACAACTATGTTAAAGTAATCAGATTAATGGAAGTGATTCTGACTTAATGGAAGGAAAAATTCTATTCAAAGTGATGGTATCATAAAAGTTGATGTACATATGATGTACATAGGCAAACTTAAAGGTATTAAAACATGTTTCATCCCCATCATAATTGCTATATCTACACAGGTGTGTGTGCAGCATCCACATGCTATAGAACGGCAACTTAATGCACTTCAAATTTTCCTGAGTGAGAAACTGCTTTCTTTGATCTTGCAGAAAATAATGACTTAAGACATTACAGTTTGCTTCCTTCATGGGAAGGGAAATGAACTTGTCAGATGTACCTGAAAATCTCTGTTCAGACCAGAGCAATTGTAAGCATTATAATTAAACAAACACACTTCCATACAATATAGTTACAATATTACCAGTCTGTGAATCCATTGGGTGGTAATTAGACGCACAGACCTCTGTATGAGTTCTACAAAGTCTCCCAAAGCTGTGAATGATGAAGACCTATTAACAGCTGAGTAGTTTATACAATACATCAACTTAGTCACAATTCTAATAAGTAATTGCACACTGAAGATGGAAATTTCATGGACACAAATAGGTCTTGCTGTGCTTCTGGAGATGTGACAGACCTACTTGGCAGACAGAGAATGAATAATCAGTCTGACTCCTTTGATAGGTACTTAATTCACTCCAAACTGAATGGAAGTGAGGGCACCTTCTCCATTTATTTCATGTGTGAATTTTTCTGATGAGTAACTACATTACAGAACTGTACAGTATGTGTTCAAGAATCAGGGCCATTTTTCTTTTTTTTTTTTGCACATTTTATCTCTTCTTCCATAGAGGTTTGTTGATTTGAAATCACTGGGTAATTTTCAGACTCTTACAAATTACTTCAACAATACTGTAAGTGGAAGATACAATGGTGCTGTTTATTTCACTCCTTTTCAAAGGAAGAGAAAATGCATTATAAAATCAACCATTTATAATATCTATACCTGTTTTCATATGTTAATGCTGAAGTGAAAAGTTAATCATGCTCATTATGCTACAAAATGTTTGACTTCATATTTCGCACAAAAGGAAGGACATCTTTTTTTTGCTACTGTTGGGAAAGCTTTTTTTGGGAATGAAATCCTGCTGCTGAGACAGTACATTAATACTCAAGAAGTTTGAGAATAAATTTAGAGAAAAAAATGAGGAGTAGAAGCTAACATATGAAACACTGGACTGAGATGGTATTTCTTCAAAATACTGAAAAATATCAAGTGGCAGTGAATCCTAAATTCTGGCATAAGTGAAGGGTTAGAAGAAGTGGACTGTTTTAAAGTGATGAAACCCAGAAAATTGACTGTGCCAGGAAAAAAATGGAAGAGTTAATCTGCTCTATCAATAAGTCCCTAGCATAAGTTAAAGCTCATACTCATCACAAACCAAGCTATAGCAAAACTGTGTTAGGGCATGACAAAATTGTTTCAATGCAAGGGTGTACTAACTTGGACAAATTGTAAACTGGAGATCTGTGTAGAGGTATTCTGATAAAGAATTGTGATTTATCACTCCAAGTAAGATGGATATATGGTATAAATTACTAAAAAAATTACTCTCTAATTTATGAAGATAGTAGTCTGATGGGAATACAAGCTGAAATGAAGCAAAGTGTCTCTTTATGTAATCCTATCTAATGAAGGAACCATTATATTATTTAAAAAAACAAAATAGCTGGGGAAGACCTGTCAAATTTTAAACTAGAATAGTTGGAGACGCAGTGTGATGGAGGCTCCAGAGCTCCTCTGACCCTCCAAACGTGCAAGTTGCTTTGCTTCACATTTCAGCGCGTCACACATGACTGAAAAGGGTCTCCTTGGATACTTCACTGTAACTGTAGCTGAGTAAAGGATACTGAGGAGGCAGAGAGAACAGCCAGAGAGAAAGGGGAAGGGCAGGCTCTAAGACAGGTCTTTGACAATCTCTTGGGAACAAGAAAGGGTGCAAAGCAGGAGATTACATTATAGAAAAGGGAAGAGAAGAGAAATGTGTTTAGGTCACAGATTCATACATTTTAAGGCCAGGATGGTATTACAGTAGTGGGGGTAGGCATGCAGGTAATGCAGATAACAGCATAACAGAGCCACCCAGAGAGGGCAGCTTTTTTTAATGTCCCTGTATAGGCCTGTGTTTAGCACAGTAACGCTAGAGAAAAAATGACATTATGGTTCCCTTGCCAAGTCCACGACTTCTGTCTAAGACATTTCTCAAATTAAAGGCTTCAGGTAAGCGGGAATCTGCCCTGTGTGAATCTGCCCACCTTCTGACGTCTGATTCTCCAGCCTCTTCCACCACAGTTCAAGCTGTAGTCTGTGATCCCAGGAGGCTCTGTGGGCTATGTCTTGAGAGGCTCTCAAATACATTCTCAATGCACTTCAGCTAAAAATAGACCTAAATGCATCCCAGTTAAAAAATATGTCACTTGTTTGTAAGGATTTGAAAACATGTCTGTGTCACAGAGACAGTAATAACATCTTTGCCCCATTAATGCTGATTCTAATTTATAGCTCTGAAAAAGACCCCAAACTGTAAGAACTGGTAGTTCTTGATAATAACAAGAACTGGTATCCCCTGCCAGTAAGGCTCTAGTGCAATATCTGTAGACATAATGACTTGTAGACCTTTTAACCTTTTTTATGAACTAGAGATATATACCCTAATACTTCACTCTGACAATGCAAAACACATCTGCATTGAAACCCTTCCAGACATAGGTCACCTTTAATGGTTTAGAGAAGGCTCTGTCCCTTTCACACATATTGAAATAATTTCAGATTGTTGATGAGAGCATAGCTTACACTAAGTCTGAACTATCACCAATCTAATGCATTGAAAAATATGTTGATATTTTCTATCCTTTATAGTTTAACTTCAGCTGGGAAATAGAGCAAAACAGATGACAATACCACATTTATCAAATAAACATTAAAATAATAACAGGTGATTCATCACACAAACACAAATCAAGCTGACACAGAAGAAAAGAAAAAGAAAGAGAAAAAAAACCCATACAATGTGGTAAAGCCCAGACTATCTCAGACAACGTTTACCTTTTTGGTCAGGTATCAGAACCACTCAGATGGTTTCCTATCTTTTCTTGCAAACTACAAAGGCTTGAAGTGGTAAAGGGAGAGTGCTAGGGTGAAATTGTGTGCTATTCCTAGAATCATCTGCTTTTTCTTCTTTTTTATTTTCTTCATTTTGTGGAATTCAGCTGTTCTTTGTTGCACAAAAAGAAAAGTTCAGTTTTGAATATATTCATGAACAAAGCTGTAAAAATTGCCTGTAATTTCCTCTATTTTCAGCCATCTGGTTTTCATTGCTTTGATTCTCTCTACACTATTCCATACATGTTTACCAAATCTTTTCAACACGCATTGACCAAATTATTGAGCAGTTATAATTAATAACAGAGTTACAACATTCTCTTTCACCCTTTCGGTTGAGGTTGTTGGCTCACCATGAGGTGCTCATGCTGTTGCTCATATAAACAAGAGCAATTATATCTGATTAGATGGTGATGGCCTGTAATTCAGGCTGTGGAGGTTGAGGAAAAGACATATTTTGGATGTGAGTAATTTTTTGTTGTTGTTGAAAGCAACCAAACTGACATTGAAACAGGGTTCTTCTAGTTGTTTATTTGGTAATTTAGAATACAAACATAGAAATTAATAAAACTGAGTGATCTTAAATTTTTTTTTTCACTTAGAGAAGAAACTTCTAGATAATGTACAGCTATTCTGAATCAACTTCTGGAAGACTGTGCCCTCCTCAATTATTGCAACATAATTCTTCAAGTGGTACAGCTTGACTGACACAAATTAAGTAACTGAATGACTGAATTAAAATTGTGGTAGGCTTCATTCCTCTCTTTCCTTTAAAAAGTATGCTGGCTCTCCTAGTACCTCAAAACAAGCTATATCCTTTTCCTAGAAATATTAAACTAAGCTAATGGCAACAAATTTTACTCTGTAACTATTGTGTTGAAAGTCAGTTATCAGCTCCCGACTTAGCAATCAATTCTGCAATGTTTCCCATTTTCTTAATTCAGTTCAAAATGGGAAATTTTGTTACACTGTGTTCCAGGAATAAAGGACCTGGACTCTTTTTCTGCTATTGTTTGTGAAGGAATAAGCAAAAAACTCTCAACAAAATCTGAAACCCCATGAGACTCAGTTGGCAGTTGAATATGGAGGAAATCTTCCAATTTTTGTGTGCAGCTCTTCCTGATTCTTAAGATTTCTTCTGTAAGAATTTTAAGCATGGGATTTTTCTGACTCCATACAGCTGAATATCTGAAGACAGATTTCTGTGGTTTAGTTTTTGTCACTCTTTCATGTACCCAGAATAGTAGTGTGCTAAGATATTAAGCCAGAATTCCAAAGAAAATTTCAAAGCATTTTCAGCTGCTGTACAAGAACCATCACCTTTCAGTGTTTTCATAAATGTGAAATATATTGCCAGTATATTCTACCTTTTACCATATTCAATTCCAAGACAGACCAGGGCAATTAGGGATTGAAAAGGTTGATGATACCCTAGGTTAATTTTAAGTATTGAGTAATGAAGTTTTCTAGTCTATCCACATCATTTTCATTAAGGAGCAAAATGAGCAGTAACAGTTCACCTGAACTATTCAATTGAACAGAACAGTAGCCTATTAGTATTATTCTTTTAAAGTGTCTAAAAGAAAAAAGATGGATCAAAACCAGAATGAAATTACTCTTCACCTACTACTTCTACAATATCTTTCTTGAGGTGACACTCCAGAAAGGCTGATGAGATTCTGTTGTTCAGTGCCTTCATCTATCTATAGTAAAACAATTGTTTACAGCTTACACAACTAACCCTTTGAGAGGTTACAGGGTAGCCTCCACATGTAACCAAAAATGCCTGCAGCTGAAGCAACATTAAGCTTTGAAGTTCTAACATTTAATTATTCTCCCTCTACAGCTAACAAGAACTTTAACTGTACTAAATATTAGACATAGCCATTAAATTCTAAGCATACTGGGCTGTTTAGGTTCAAGAAATGTCACTGGAATAATTTCTCTAAATATATTAGGAGAGAATTTTTATTCTCTTCGGCAAGACTTCTTAGCCTTTTCTTCATGCTGTGGATGGATGTAGACAACATTTCCTTGCCTACCAAGACATTCATCACAATCTCAGTTGCCTTTCCAATGGAATGCTTCCTCTACTCACAACAACTGCATGCTCCAGAAATCACTCACACATCAAGAATATTTTAGGAAAGTGGTTTTTATAATTTTGGCTTCTGTTAATGCACTTAAGCAGCTGGAAAACAGAGAGAAGCGCCAATAATATAAGACCAGCCACCTCTCTCTATAAGTCATCAGCAAGAGCTCTGGGAAATATCAATGCTTCACAGATTTTGGAAACTCCTGTAGAAGAGATCTAGGTTCACAACCACAGTGAATTTTTGGACTTGTCAATTGGTAGAAATGCCTTCATTGGCATACATAAGGACATGATTTTAGCCTAAATTTCCATCAGACTCCTGGATCAAAATTTCTTGAATTAGAATTCTGAAGTGTCTTATGATTTAAACAAGGAGAAAAATCCTAATTAAAATAAATAATACATTATTAATTTTTAAAAAGTATTAAAATGGCTGCAAATAATGATTATAAGGCCAAAAAATTTACACACTATCTGTTTCATTAATTTACCCTTGTATTTAGCACAGTGACATTGGTAGGTGCAGCACTTCAGAAACTTGAAGGAAATAAGGAAATTATCCCATCTCAGCCTGCCTGGGAGAAACATCAACTTGTGTTGTTGCCCCTCTTTCCATTAGACACACTGCCTGCAGTCTGCAGGCCTACTTGCTCTGACCAGAGGAACTGTTTTGCAGAATATGTGCTGCTCTTCATCCTAAACCTGCAGACAGGCAATTTCCTCCAGACTGAGGGGGCTTCAGGAGAGTAGCTGTATATACAGGGGAGAGGATAATTTCCCCTCTTCTCAATTGCAGTCCTAGGGGTGGATTAAAGCTGCTTAGTCTTTCTGCTCTGCAGCAATCCCCTTTAACATCTGCTTCACAGGCTGATTCTCACCTATACTATGATCATCTTGTAATTCACAGAGGGAAATGCACACCTATGGCTGCTTTAAACAAGCTCCACTCTGGTAGCAAGGTTACCACAGTGCTATGGATAATCATGCAGATTAATTTAGGAAGTATTCATACAATTTTGTAATAGAAGTCACATAAATACTGGCCTACCATGAGTGTGTTTTATTTTTTCTTAACTATTGAGTACTTATTTTTCATGTCAGAATTGGTGGTTAATCAAACTTCTGCTACTCACTCTCAGCATCAGTGATGTGTCTACCTATGAATTACCACAAGAGTTCTACCTACAAAGCAAATTTAAAATATTTCTATAATATCTGTGTGCTATATCCAGCAATAAAGACAATTTAACAATGTTAAGGTTGCAGTACCCTCATAAGCAACTGTAATGCTTTGTTAAAGAAATTTCAATCTATGTGTCTCTGCTTGTCACAAATTCAAAATCCTGATTACCAACCAAATTGTTATTTATCTCCCTACTGTTATTTCATGCTGGTCATTTTTGATTTTTAATGTGAACCTGCGTATCCCAAATTTACTATTATTCAAAACAACATACCTCTCTGTAGCCTGTTATCTTATAAATCATACATACAACTATCAATAAATGCTCTACAGTATGTATACCACCTGGACAGTGCTGAGTGTTTTAAATAGGCCAAAGTTATACATCAATGTATTTAAAATCTGCTGCAGTGACACAATGGAGCAAATGCACCTGTGTACAGCTGGGAAAAAAGACAATATGTATACAGTAAATCTTATAGACTTGACAGGCCCTATTTAAATAAACCATAAGAACATCGTAACAGCTATTTTCTGTCATTGAGGGTGAAGATGTGAATCTCTGCAGAGAAAGATCTGATGTTTTTAGGGTCATGATTGTGGAAAGTGCCTGAGGTCTGGGATAAGCAGGTTCTCCAAAACCTTTTCTAAGAGGGGAGGTTCGAGAAATCTCTTTAAACCCTACAAAACTCTGGGTAAAGTTAAGCCAATCCATAGATTATGTACTTGAAGGACTTGAAGAGGCAAACAGTCTGAAGTTTGCCCTTTGGTCTTACTGCTGCTTTGTATTTCCTGGTCAATATGGTTGTGTCAGGAAGAGGATATAAACCCCTGCAGTCTAAGAAAGGCATATTTGAGGCAATGTGTGTCTTCAGACTGAAAGGAAATAGAGCTTGGGGTCACTTAAAATTATGCCTACCTTGGGGGGCAGGGGTCCAGGCTACAGACCTTCAACAGTTGTGGAGGACGACGGCTGCTAACACACAGTGTTTCTTCTGCAATCTCCTTAGTTTGTTTGTTCCGACAGGTCACCACAGCCTCCTGGACACCTTCACACAACAAATAATGGTCAGAGCCAGCTCTCCATACCTGCCGGAGCAGCCAAGGTCAGGGGTGGGCCCAACAAGACCAGCAGGGCTGCAGCATGTAGTGGCACCCAGCCTCAGGCTGGCAGGTCTCAGGCTGTAGACTTGTCACTGCTTTCAGTCTTGCTGAAAGGTTTCTCAGTGCTGCAGTGAATAGTCCATAGGTTCATTCACTGCTCACCTCCCCAAACAGAAGATTGTCCAGTGCTCTCATTTTTTCATTTTGCATAAAGTGCAATGGCACTTTATTTTTCAGACCAAGCAGGATAAGGTGTGAAGAGGGCCATGGCTTCCATATGCTATATTTTAACCAAAAGTATGACTTCTACACATGCAAAAACAAAGTAAAACATGGTCAGACAATTCAGTTGTTCTCAGTTTACTCTTCTGCATCTATGGGCCTGCACCCAAACGAAAGATGCAAACCTGCAGAGTATATGTCAGAGCTGGGGAAGAACAGTAGCTGTTGGGACTAAGAGAAACAGGTAGATTTGATTATTATGGTTTAACTCAGAAATACCTTATTAAATCCAAAATCCTGATGCAGTCTATGGCATACCAGTTACTCTCACTTTTCCTGTGACTTTCTAGGGGTATCACAGGCTTTTAGGATTACAAGGTTAGAAAGCTAGAACATCAGGAATTGCAACATTACATACCACAGGAAAGAGGACTGGATGAGAAAGGATCTATTTCCCCATGGATAAAACGGGTCTGAGAAGGGTCTGAGGAAAATAATTGAGCTGAACTTCCTGAGAATCTAACCTGCAGTCGTTCAAATACAATGAAAGGATGCTTTTTACATTTATTCTTATGTCCTAAGTTAGGAAAAGTTTAGTTGAACTCCCAACAATTACATTGCAGTTTCAAAAACAACACTTTTCCAAAACATCTCACTATTTTTTTAAGATGCTAGGGAAAGTGTCTTAAAGGGACACTGTGAAGGGAAAAAAACCCAAACCAAAAAAAGTGTTGTATGACCTTAAAGACCTCCAAAAATAATGTCACAAAGATAACAATATCTTCTGGTGTTTCTAATGCCAGAGCACATGTCATTAGGCAAAAAAAATGATTTAATATCCTTAAAGAGAACCAAAGAGCTATACAGCTGATCATAGTTCCTGTATTCCTGACATTATTCACATATTCATTCTCATTGATCTCGGTATAGGCTGAGACCCCCTGAAAAGAGGCTTATAACCAGTTTTTTGGCTGCTGTGTGTGTAAGCCTATTAAGGTCATAGCTATGACACAAGACTATGCAGCATGTCTCCTGTATCCCAGGTACTGAAAAAAAGAAAGAAATTTGATAATTTTGGACATGGACACCAACATGAAAATTACTAAAATCCCTGTAGTCAGCTGTTGGGGGGTTTTCTCTTTACAAGGTGGCCCATATTTTCAATTTTGCTATTCAAGTCATCTCTCAAAAGAATTAAGAAAAATGTAAAAAGGGTAGTCTGTTGAAAAGATAGAACAAATGGTAGTGACATATCTAGGAAAAGAAACATAACTTATATATACATGTATATATATATGAACAAGATGTTCACTGCCCTGTCATGTTCATTATTTTTCTAGCTCAATCATTTTTCTGTTGACATGTAATCATATTGTGTGCAGCAAACACAGACATGTGGATTCTGCAGAATGGAATGCTCCTGGCTGAGGAACAGAAGTGGTTCTCCACCTGATGGGAAATGGCAGTGTTCAAATTACTGGTCTCCCTTTCGCATGGAACATCAGTGCAGGCCTGACATCAAGACCAATTTGATGAAGCCAGCAAAGAAAGACTGCTGATCCAGAGGTGTGGAAACCATAAAAGTATTTTTCCAAACTCTGTGGAGAAAAAACCTCCTGCCACATGCTCGTTGACATGTTTCTGTTTACTAGGCACATAGCTCACTCACCTTCTGTATGTCCTTCTCAGATAAAATTTTGTAAACTGAGTGTACTTCCAGAGCTTCAATTTCTGCTCTCTAAAGGGCATCACTAATGAGCTCTTGAGCAATTATTATCAATTGTTGTCTGTTTCAATCTTGACTACTGAAAAATGATGACTATGAAGTCTTGAATTCAACCTTTTCTCCATCTCTCTTGCTGATGTTTTTATGTTATCAAATTATAGTCAAGCTCTGATAGTACTGTTCTTCAGTTTTCAGTGTCTGACCAGTCCTAAACCTCCCAGTAAGTTAATTTCTCATTCTTATTTATCTTGTCTAAGTCAGCTCTAATTGCAATTCCAATAATTCTTGTCCATACTACAGGCATTCTACTCTGTCTATTAAAATTCCTTTTTATCTTTGAAAGGCCTTGGTAAGTCCAATAATCTTGTCTGACAGTGTAGGTGTCAAAGAAAAAGGTTCCTGTCAGAATATGGTTGCTAGAATGTTTATTGACAGTTTTTGCTTTAATAGATTGTGCCAGGAAGAAAAAAAAATCTGGCTTTCTCCAGCAGTAAAAAATTCAGAAAGTGATGAGAATCACTTTCTTCAGCTTCCTCTTGAATCTCACGACAATGTGTCTCAGCATAATGATAATAACTCTCCCTCTCTTTTGGTAAGTCTATGTGGCAAATTATTGTAAGCTTTAAATTAGGATGGGTCATTGAATATTTAGAGAATATAAAAACTTCTGATCATAAATCAGAAGTTCCACAAAACAGAGATAATTAAAAAAGGTATATGAATTTCAGGAAGTTCATTTGCCAAGTAATTGAATTCAAAACATTATTTACTGCACAATATTATTAGAACAAAAGTTGTCGGCTTTAAAATTGCTTTCTTTAGAAGAAAAGGAAATCAGTTCTCAACAGGAAATCACAGTATAAAAATGTGTAATGGTGGGATATGAATCTAGGCAGTTTAAGTTCACTTTCAAAACACCATCAAATGAGAATTTCTGTGTTTCTATCTACCAGGATAGAATAATTGTTACATGATATTTGATGACAGCTCTGGGAAATAAAGCCACCAGCAGCAGACTATATGACTAACTCATTCCTTCTGGTTGCTGCTTCTGGGAGGTGAAAGGTTACTTCTGCATGTATCCAGTTTCTTCTTCTAGGACTCTAAACCCAATAAAATTAGTTTGACCAGTCTTGCAGCTATGGCTACAAAAATATCTTCCTTAGCATCTGCTAATCTGGAAAGTTTGGAGTTGATGTCAGACAAAAAGATATCTTGGCTAAAACGTTTTGCTGACAATTGAAAGAGATTACATTTATAAACTAAAGTATCTCCCACAAATCAGTCTCTGTGAGTTAAACTTGAAAAATACATAGCATAAGCTCTATATTCTAAGAAATTACTTCATTTCAAGAGGATATTTCTAGGAACTCTTCTGGTTTTTGTAGTCATAGTAAAAGTGTGATAAACTGGTACGGTTTGACAGTAACCTCAACACACCACATATACTCCTGTAAGATCAGTGTTTGTCACCACTTAGCACACACTAGAGTAACTTTTTTTTTTTTTTTTTTTTTTTTTTTTTTTTTTTTTTTTTTTTTTTTTTTTTTTTTTTTAACTATGACTTGTGAGTAAATTCCCTGCTGGAAACTGGCTGCNAAACACTGACTACCATCAGCAAGATAAAAGTAAGCACAGAAAAACCTTTGCATTAGTTTCTACTAATTGTGGTTTTCAAGACTGTAACTGATTACCTGACTGTAACTGTGGATCTGTACAGATTATTAACTCATAAAATATTACATACATACAAAAGTCATACAGATATTAACTCATAAAATGCTAAGTTGTTTTCAGTTCTAAAGTATACGTTTTGTATTTTCCTATAGTAATCCTTTCTTAAATTGTCCAAAAGTTGAAAAATAAAAAGAGGAGAGCTGGAAAAATCTAGGTTTAATTAAAAGAATACTTGACTGGATATATTTCTCAGAACTAGTTGACTAAAATGATGGGGAAAAAAAAAGGAAATCGGAAATATGTGTTAATGGTCTATAGTATGTGCAACCTGAGAAACTGATTAACTTTGAGAAACCACAATTGCCAAGCCTGCTTGTTTAAGACAACCACATCATTAGTGCTATTTTGCCATAAGTTTTCTTTTGCACTGGGATTGGAGCTGATGTCCCTTATTGATAGGAGTTAGGGAATGTCTGAGCCCTTATAATACCCATTATTTATTTCATCTGCTATGGGAGGATGATTTACTTCTGCATGTTTTTGCTTGTGGAGAGCAAACCAAGAAATAAGAACTAAAAATCATATGTGACGGTTAGCATGTACCACCAGACCCTTTTAACATTTAACTTTTTTTGGTGGTTGCCTTTGGGAGACCAGCTGATAAAGGAAACAGAAATATATGATAAATTGAGCACTGTTAGTGACAGTCTCAGCACAGACCTGGAAGTCCTGGGCTAAATTATGTTGTGAACATGGGATTTTTTCCATTTCTTATCCATGTCTTTTCAAATATATTTGGACTCAACAATCTTAAAATTTTATTTCCTTCCCAAATGATTCCATGATTCTCAATAGCCATAGCAGAACAGCATGTCTATGGGTATTAAGTGCCAAGCCCACACTTGAAGAAGGAAAGCAAATCCAGCACAGAGACATTTTGTACTTACCTCCTCCACAGGACTCTGTGCACTCTGTAAAGCCTTCATATTCCCAGACATAGAGCTCATCGAATTCCTGCAAGTTGCCATACAAAAGCTGAGTCTCCTCTGGGGTGTATTCAGTTGCCTCCCCACTGCAGGGACCACTGTAACAGGTTCTCTGAGACACAGGTTTGGGACCTTCACATTCATCAATGGGCAGATCAGCCACAGACTGAGAGAAAGAGAGGAGCACCTGACATTTCACAAGCCGCATCTGGCTGCCTACTCCACAGGTGACACTACAGGGGGACCAAGCCTCAGGAATAAACCTGTGAGAGGAAGAGTGCAGGCAAGTTATGTCCACAAATTGCCAGGAGAGCAAAAGCGGGATAGTCCTACCCAGGCCAAATTTTATTTAATGAGAAACAAGTACTTCAACTCATCAAACGTTTATTAAAAAACACACACAGGAGGTTCCATTGACAACTCACTGGCAGGTCTCCTCATATCCAAGAAGAAAGACAAACCCTTGTAACACCCACCTTGATCCTAAAATGTCTCAAAGCAAAGCATCCAGCAATCTTCCAATGTGCCCAATGTACACGATGGTCCCACAAGCTACCTTCTGCAAGTATTCAACCTAGATAATCTTGGCCTTAGTAAATTTTTTTGGCTAGTAAATATTGAACAGGCTGCTGTTATCAGATAATTGCAGGACTACATGGAAAATAATTTCAATTACTGTTCTTATGTCACAGCCAATGTTTTTAATTCTTCATTTGAAGCTGGTAAAAAGTGAAGAGAATTCATAATTTCTTTAGTTTGTTTTTTGTTGTTTGGTTTATTTTAAAGTTAATTTTTAAATTTAAATTAAACAAAAATTTTAAAAAAAAATCCCTAGGACATTGAACTTTCATTGAAAACAACAATGACAACAACAACCATGTTTAGTTTCTATTGTGGATTTAGTTATCTGTTGCACTTGTCTTACTGATCATATGCTCCAAATTCATATGCTGATCATATTTTACTGCTTATATGCTCCAAATTTTTCCTTCTGGAAGTGCATGAATATTTTATGGAAAGCACTTTGCAGCTGTCATTACAACAAAACAGACTGAATTACATCTCTCATTATTTTCCTCAACAGTGGAATAACATTTTAGTTTCTCTGTTGTCACTGCTTTTTCAATGTCAGTGCTAGAAACTGGACTAGCATTTTACTAAAAGTTATCAAGCTTAAGAATTCCATTCAACTCTATACCATATCATTATTAGTTTGTTGCAGTAAAGTAACACATCTTGTTTTGCTGATCTCATGCTGAACTAAGCTGAGTCCTACATCTATCCATAAACAATAGTTTCAGAGCATTCCATAACTTGCAATACCTATGCTTTGGTACCTAATGTCAGTGCTATGGAGCACTAAAGTTCTGAATACAGGGTAATTTAGATAGCTCTATCTGGCTGACTTGCTTTCTCTATTGGCCACACTTCCAAACTTTCTGCCACAGGTAAGTTCTAAGGCAAGGATTGTAGTTATACTTCGAGGACTAGAACAAAAGAATGCCTAGTTGGATCTGGCACTGGTCCTCATTGAACCTCACATGACCCTTCCTTGTTGATAACACTCCCACACTAACAGTAAGTGTTTGGAATCTATCTGCTTCTGCAAACTCAGCTTTTGGGATGCATTTTTTTGTGGAAATCTGGCTGTCACTCACAGTACTCTTTCTTTGGTCTTTATTTTGATAGGCCACACCAGAGTTAGGCAGTTTTGCCTAGGGCTGAAGGCAATCCTGCTGTTGCTGTGGGCTGGAGCTCTAGCAAACTCACTTATTACCTTGGGAATCCCATGAACAGTTTTGATAGGAAGAAAAAGAAGATTTAGTTTTGTGATGAGCATCTTTGAAAATATTTTTACACTCTTCTCCCTTTCACCCACTGCTTTACTCTTGTTGACAAAAGGACTTTCCTTCCATGCTGAAGTTAAAAAAAGAATCAAAAACCTAAAAGGAGAGGTAGTGTTTTCCCAGGCTGTATATATCAGGATCCCTGAGTAGAACATCACAGTCTTTTGGAGAAGGGAGTATGCATCTCTTTACCCATTTTTTGTGGTTTTTAACAAGATGTTATTAAAAACATCTTGGTATAAACCTGACACCCACTACTAGTACTATACACAGAAAGTAGCAGAAAGGAAAGAAATTAATTGCAGATATTTATAAAATTTGGAAATATTTATCATGCTGATACAAAGATGGCAAGAATTCTTTTTGGAGCAGAGCTTTTGGGAAACTAATGATGCAAACTGATTACATTTTCCTACACTTAATACATTTTAACTTAAAATATCAGTCTTGTTTCCATGATGAGGTATTTCAGTTTGAGAGGATTATACTATTTAGCAGTACAGGTGGGCCACTCTAAGACTGCACCTGCTCTAATTCTATTTTGATATGGAAAATCTCCTGTCAGAGATTAAGCAGTTTGCATCAGCCACTGTGATTTAGATATTTTGACTAGCTGAAGTGTACAGCTTCTTAACCTGGAAAACTGAAAGATAGAAACCCTAATCATATTTTGGAAACAAAAAGCTCCTGGTCTTCATCAGAATCTGTATTGTTTATATTTTTGAACATGTAAATTGTTGTGTAACTTTCCTTTGTTGAAGACCTGCTGTACTCCAAACCAAAAGGGAGGATATTCTGCAAGGTATTAAAATTATTCATATAAAAAACCAGAGATATTTCAAATACTTGGAATATTTAAACACGATGTCTAGCATACATTAAAACATGGGAAAAAAGGGAGAGGATACAAAATAAAATTAACAACTTTACTAAAGAGGACTGGATCTTTTTTGAAATGAGGCTTGATATATAAATGCCATATATTATTTCACTTGGCTCTGCAAATCATAAAGAAAATAATGGTATTTTTTCAGCTATCTAGGCTAAATTTCTACAGTTTAAATGCTAACTTCAGAAATGTGATTTAATTCTAATATATCTGTTAGCTGATAAAGAGAAAATTAGCAGAATCAAAAGAGTTAAAAGTAGAAAAAAGAGGGGAAACTCAAAAAAACAAGGCAATGAAATCTCCATACAGTAATTGTCATTAAAAATGGAACATTTATGTAATATGAATGTATAACATAAATATGTTTCTGAATTTTCAATCATCCTAACACCTGAAAATTATAAGGGCTTTCAAATATATTTGTGTTTTCATTAACGACAAATGTTGCCAAATGGTGAGCACAAACCATAAAATACATTTGAATAAAAAGGGGACAGTTCGTGGATTTGAAGTTATTTGTTCTGCATATAGCTCATCTTCCACTGTTCGGCATTAGGCATTTCTGTATGCTAACCTCTGACCTATTTGGAAAATGGAAGCAGTGGAATAGATATACTGGGAAGTAGTTTTTTAAAAATGGGAAATGATTGATGTGTTTCAGTTGTCATTCCATATTTAATTAAATCTCACTGTAATAATTGCCCCTCTGATAACAATAAACAAGACAAAGGCAATAACTCCTTTCTTCAGCTAAAGACTGATGTATATTCCCCTTCATACAGCAACATATACATAACTGAGGAAGTCAGAAGAGAAAGAAGA
>WEIU01020217.1:0-61172 GCA_013389925.1 Aegithalos caudatus
GCAGATACCTGTCCTTTCACAACTGGGACATATGGACAAATACATCATTGAATAGCTGAGCTAATAGGATTTAATTAATGAAAATTGAACGTGGTCATCAGTGGAGTCTGAGCTATTTTGACAATAATTGTATGATCATCCTTGTTGCACTGCAAGTGCTTTCTTTGGACTTGTGCTATTTCTGTGATGATGAGGTATTTTCCCATGACGGCATCTTCTGCTCCAGATGAACTGTTTTTCATCACCTGTGAAAAAATATTCAACTTGGCCATGATCTTCTTCAACTGCTAATGATAATGATGTAAGCAAGTTAATTTTATGGTGGTGTCTTCTAAATCATTATTTGTCATGCCATTTCTGCTTTTAAAACTGCTGTAGATTGAAAAACACACTTATTCGTCCTATTTTAGTTGTGATGTCATTGTCAGGTACTGAAACACAGGCCAGTAAAACAGATTTGAGAACTATTTAACAATCTTTCTGAATGGCTGAACATTTGCATCTCTTGCCTTGGTTAGCACAGCTGAAAAGTTTGTAGTTTGAAAGAGCTTCTTTACCTGTTTGAATGGCCTTTGTATGGCACAGAAAGAGTTTAACATGATTTGTCAAAAAATTGTGCTGGAATGTGGTAGTAGAATTCCCAGAAAAATACAGGTATTCAGAAAAATTACTGCAATCTTCATTACTGTTTTTTGGTTTCCCTTTCAGAAATGTTCCTATTGCCAGGAACCAGGAGCCACCTTAGGCTGCTACAACAAAGGCTGCTCCTTCCGATACCATTACCCATGTGCCATCGATGCAGGTAGGAGCAAATGACATCTTAACTGTGTTCCGTAATTACTCAAATCATATGACACTAAATAATTCTGAGGTACTTTACAAATTACTCCCTCTCAGTTTTTCTCCTACTGTGAAGATAAAGTAATAAAAATGTTGAGAAATAAAAATGGCATGAGATAAACAGCATACCTTAACACGTTGGAGCTTGTAATGAAAAGGAATCTGCCTGAAAGAGCAGCAAAAGCCTGGTTTGGGGGAGTGCAGCTACAGTGACTGAAATTTGGCTGCAGTGTGAGAACTGATCACTTTTTTATTGCCAAAAATAGAAACCCTTTGTTAAAAGGATGTAAGTAAGCAGCATGAGGTTTCTTCTTTCAGAGTTACACTCCTATGGGTGGTCTTTGTAATGATTTCAAGTGTTTGTGTTTGTAGAATCATTAGTACCATTTGCAGCACAACCTTCCTTCTCCCTCCTAAGAAGCAGTTTGGCCAGTCTCTTGAGTAGGTCCTATTCTCATTGTTAGACAAGCTAATTGTTTGGATGATACTATTTCAATTTATGAGCCTGGGCTTGTGAGTTTCGTGGGTTTTGTCCAATAAAGACAGTTTTTCATGGAGATAAACTTCGTTCTTGGGTAAAAAAACCAACCTCAGAGTAAATAATACGCCTCTGGTCCAGTCCATTGTAACTCACTTTTGCTGTCATACAAAACTTCATCTGATAGCAAGCAGGAAAGGATTCAACTCTAGACTGGAAAATAATTGCAAGCTTCCTATTTGTTATTCCAATTCCACAGCAACCCACTTGTTCACCGATTTTATGCTGTTTTCCAAATTTTAGGGTATTTGAAGTAGGAATGCTCATTTCTGAATGATTGCATTGCACCTCTCACTGTGAAGTCCCACCCTGTTGGAGATCTGCATTTTGTTCTAATAGGAATGTTTTTATTAAATTAACATTGTAGTGGAATATTCTAGTACCACAGTACTACTTGTTCAGAGAGTCCTTGACTTCACATGAAAGAAAGATTATTCAGGTTGCAAAAATCACATAGTCAAAAAATACCAGAAATACCAGCATGTCCATCTATCTTATAGTAATCACCTAATTAAAGGCTGATACCTCTTTTCATAAGGCCCTTCCTCAGCCTATAGGATGGAAGGGTACTCATTCATGAATATATGTTGTCTTTGCTGGATCTGTGTCATTCTTACTGCATCTGTGTCATTCTTACTGCAGATGATTCCTTCTCAGCTCTGAAAGTAGAACTGGGAGGTTTCCTATAATGTTTATTTCTGTCATGCCTGAGAGTTTCATGAACACTAATAAACTTGGTTTTGTACAGTGTGTTTGAGACACTTGATTGCAAACCAGATTCATACTCGTGTTGCATTTAGTGTGTATTTGTTTCTGGTTTGTGACCTGCCCTTTTCAATACCATGAAAAAACAAAAATAAATTATTGTCAATGTTCCCAGTAATTTGAGGGCTTAGTTTGAATTCATGTTTTGCTAGATACAGTATGTAGTATTTTCTGGGTTCAAAATTCAGATACTGTCCTTTTTCTGAGATATATTAATTCTACTCCACTCATTAACTCTATTCCACTTCAGCAAATATAGGCTCCTCCAAAATGAGAAATATACTGAACAATCATGACTGATTCCCAAGAGCAGTTCTGTGTCATGCCTGGAAGAGGCAGTGTCATGTACAATAACTAGTATATAATCATACTATTTAGGCCATTTTAAATGTGATGTCTGCTATATAATATGTAGACCCGGGTTAAATTAATATTGACTTTTTTTCGCTTTTGTCTTGACTTTGCAACCTGTGAGATTTTTTAAGAGTAGCTTTTTGTGTTCAAGTTCCAAGGCTATGCTTAATGCATTTTCTTTTAATTTTGTTATGAGACATCATGTTGTCATGTGGCCATCTGTCAGAGTGCACAATTCCAAGCTAATTTCCCTCCTTTGAGTAATACAGCAGCAATAAATTGCAAGAGCTGCATGGAGATGGGATACTTGGGCTGTGAGTTTCACAAACATATTTAAAAAATAGCAAAGAAATTGGTAAAACTGCTGAGTCTCTGGTTTCACTCCAGAAAGAGTATGGTTTAGTGAGAACAAAATACTTCATTGGTGCTTTTTAAAATACCTTTTCCTATCTGTTTCTTCCTTTCCACTTGTCTGATACGTTCTCCTCTCTGGCTTCTCATACCAGCCACAGGCCTTTTATCTAGTTGGTCCTCAGGCTCCTATTTACAAGTTTCTTACTTCAGTCTCTGTGTAAGACCCAATTCCTCCTAATTCTTTCTGACTTTTCCTCTGTCCAGTTTTCTAGCTCTCACTCTGGCTTCCTCCTCTCTGCTCTTACTTTACCTTCTCATCTCCTTTCTTGTTTCTAGTTCTTTTTCCTCTCTGGGCTTTGTTACTGTCACTTGGTTTTCCTAACTCAGCTCCTTGTCACATCTCACCCCGCTAGACCCAGTTTGTTCTCATATATTGTCCTTTATATTCTCTGTTCCATCTTTCTATGCCTTGTTCCATTCAGTTCTTTGTCCCCTGCTGGACTCATCCTTAATTCCCTGCTTCTGCCTTCTAGTAGCACTGGTCTCTCTCCTGTTAGCCTCCATTCTAGGCTCTTGATTGCCTTTCTTGGTACTGTTTTCACTTCTGCCTGCTGGACTAGTGCTTCCCATTTTGAAGTTTTGAAATGGTCACTTTCTTCTTTTGGGTTGCTTGAGAGTTAAAAATGTCCCCTGACCAGCTTTTCTGCTTTCAGGCCTGGCACCTGAATCTGAGGGCAGAGGTTCATTTACAGGAAAGGCCTCATCGACCCCAAACAGAAGTATATTTGATGGAATTTTTAAAAGGACCTAGTTACTAAAATACAACAAAAATCTCTTCTGCGGATATGCACATGAAAATCCCTGTATCGCCTTTCAAGGAGTTATATTTGCTGGTTTTGTGGTAGCTGGCCAAGGGTATGCCTTAGAGAAAATCCAGGCCCTATGAAAAATCAGGATATTGTAGAGCTTTTCAGAGAAAAAATCCTGGGATGTTTAACATGGGGCAGACTAACTTTTTTCCAAGAAAGAGTTTTAGGGAAATTGTTGGGCTGCTTCAGGTGAAGTTTTTAACCAAAACAAATAGAAGAGCCCCAGTTTGAAGTAGATTCTCACCATTCAACATTTCAGCCTGATGACATGACAGTAAAAGACCTTGTTTGCAGTTGGTATTATTTGTGGGTGTAATCAAGCTGTCTTAATCTACAGACATTCTTCCAATAAATCTGTGTAAAAGAAATAAGCAAGCTACATGGCATAAGACCTGATTTTCACTTATGCCCAAGCAGAAAATGTAGGCTTCCTTGAGAAACAAATCACTATTATTTTCTCTTTGCTCAGCTTGCTGTCTGCCTGTAAACCCTTTTTATTGGTTTTGCATCTCTACTGCCTCTTTCTGTAGTGAAGCTGTACAGGTGCTTCTCAGCTTCCTTGAGCTCAGTGGTAGTTCCATTTTGAAATCAACCATCCTGCTTTCCTGCTTTGAAGGATGGTGCCACCTTGCTGTATTTAGGATCTGTCATAGATCTGTTCTGAATCCTCAGAAGTTGGTGTTGACATTTACAAGGGCTTTCAGGCTTTTGGAATATGTATGACTGGTTTTGTATCTAAAAGAAATAAAGCTAAACAGAAAACACTTGCTGGAATGTTTTTTAGGGTATGTTGAGTCATACACACTTGGTTTGTCTGAATTCCTGGAAGTGACCATGCCTTAGTTGAGATGAAATACCCATGCTGTATTCTGAAGCAGTTGCAGTGTGAGTTGAAGCATTTCTGCCTGTGTCCATGTGGATTAGAAGTTGATATTTGTCAGTTACTGTGCCTCATGAAAGGCAGTATGTTTTTGGGAGAGGGCTGGAGGCTGGAATATGTCAAACAGCTTCAGTTCCTTGCAGCACTGAAGGCAGTCCTGGGGTGGGTCCTGAGTTCTGGCTTCTGTGCCAATGGTCAGTGTTAAATCCCAGCCCGGTGAGGAACCAGGCTTTGCCCCACTGTTGTTAATTAAGTGCTGTGCAAGGTATGTAGCTTCATAAGTCTCTAATTTGTACATACGGGTGCTTTTATATAGCCTAGTTCAGGCTGTCTTTTAATCTCCTTTCATAGAAAATAGTCTTTGGCAATATAGAGTGTAGGAAACTGTAGTATAGAGGGATGAAGTCAGTGGGGAAGCCTGGCTAGCTCAGTTGGTAGAGCATGGCACTCTTAATCCCAGGGTTGTGGGTTTGAGCCTCATGTTGGGCACCATTTGTAGTATTGTGGGATGTGTATATGGAAATGGAGCAAAACCTAGGTAGGCCTCAATAAATCTCTCAGTGAGAAATGACCTATGGGGAAAACAGGGCCGGCCACCGGGGGCCTGAGACACAAATGGAAGGAGACACCACAGGGCGGTGGCATTTAGGGGAGGGAAGAACTGGGGCAAACCATTGTGTACAGAGCACCACTGGGAGGAGGCTGGGCAGGTGACTATAATAGTCTGTCTTGCCAGGGCCAAAAATCAAGATCACTAGTGCTGTGTAAATAATTTTTGTATGGAAGCAACTATGGTTAACATTGTCTGTGTTGGCTTTCGTCTGTCCAAATTTATGGAGAGCCTCTGTCTCGAGATAACTTAGTCCTAGAGATATCTCCATGGAAACAGGATCTTTGTTTTCTGTAATTTTATATCCTCTCCCTCTGCTTGTTTCTCCCCACCTGGAGTCAGATCCTGATTGTTGCAACACACTTGTCACTACAACATATATTGCAGGCAGTTCCACTTAGAAAAGATTTTTTTACTGTAAATTAGGACAAGATTAATGGCAAAATAAAATTAATTTTCAGAGAACAGAAATAGTGTGTCTTCACAAGTATCATTAAATATGAGTAACAAGCAGCACACAGAGGATGAGACAAAAGTATGAGGCTTACAGAAGAATAATCGCTTCTATTGAAAGTGTTTTAGGTTTTCCCTGACTACTTTATGGAGAAAAATCTGTTGAAACAAGGACAAGTCTCAGTTCTTTCCCCTTTCTGCCACAATGAGCTGATCATAGCTCTGTCTGCTGACTTCATGACAAATTGTAATCGGTTATATAAAATACTTCAAACTGCTAACCAAAATCCAGGCCAGCTTTGTAATGATGAACAATTTCTGCCTTATTTGTATTCAGCTGATTTTCTACAGTGTGCTGATGACATTTTTCATAGTAGTCCTTTAACAGAAGCCAAAAAAATTGCTATTAATTGGATCTGCTATTAGTATTTGCAACAAAAATGCTGACCTTAGTAAGAAATTGAGCTCCATACACAGATCAGGCATTAGGTTTCTGGCACTTCTTCCTGATCCTTGTACAATCTTCCTTTCTGATATACTAGCTAAAGAACAGCATTCATTACCAATGTTGGGTTTGCAACAAAGGAGAAAACTCCATTCTGTTCTAACATACTGTGTATGTTTTTGATGATTGCTCTGTATATTTTTGATTGCTGTATTATGCAGTGATAATTCATGCTGTATTCTAAATGTATGATTCCTGCCCTTATAATGAGAAGACATTTTATTTATTTCCTGTGATTTGCTAATGCTGCATTTGAAATTATCTGTAGAAGGATTAAGGCTTTTACTCCCCTTGCTGAAATCTCTCAAGTAATTTAGCCTCCCACATGCTGTTTCCCTTTGGTTCAGGCCAGAGGCATTCATTTTGAAACATTAAGCATTCCATAGCAGAGGGATGCTCTGCCAAAGCTTGGGTATCTAAAAAGCGTTTTCCTCAGGCTTTAGTTCCAGTCTCCTGCTGTCTGTTAAACTCTTCCACCAGATTGAAACAGCAGGTAGCATTGGTTATGCTACATACTTAAGAGTGTTTTAAATTATCACATCCTAGTTACCATTGCACAACTCTAGTTGTGAGCTCTTGGGGTGTGTTGGAGTAGGCAGGAGGTCATAAGCACCTTGCTGAATTCTCTGGGGCAGTGTTGATCAGTCATGCTGAGGTGGGGATGGGTGCTTGCTCCTGCTGATGAGTGACAGCCTTGAGTCAGCCTCTGATGCAAGAGGCAATTGGAACAGAGCTGTATCAGGTGTTTGGGCAGGTTGAGAGGTGACCCTGCAGTTCAGGGTGCTCAGGGGAGGCAGCTGACTGCTCTGAGGGGAATGCTGCTTTTTCCCGTGGCTGAAGTTCTGGGAGCTGCTGACTTAAATCACTTACAGGCATATCTTGAGAGGGGCGATGCGAGGGGAAGCAATCTGTACTCAGGCAGTGCTGCTAACTAAGTGCTCTTCAAATGGCAGTATTACTTAATTTGCTCCTAAATAAGCAGTTCCACATAGGTGCCTCACTTTATAAGTTTAAATAATTAACTAAGCCATTTTTTTAGATCATAGAAACTTCACATTTATGATTCATGGAAGCAGATCTAAGACCAGCATGGGTGATCAGACTACTAGACATAGTGTCACAGGGTAAACCTATCACCAGGATTTGGGATTGCATATAAACTGTATACACCCATACCTAGAGACACACACCTCTTCTCCCCTTGATGCTGGCAGGTCCTTGGGGTAAGGGTGATAGAGGCAGCATTGGTACTATGAAATGCAGGAGTTGTCTGTTCAGATGGATGAATGTGTCCATCTTGTGTTAAAGCAAAGAAGGCTGGAATAGTTGAAGGGAGTTGGGATGCAGGATTTGTAGACTTACTGTTGTCATTCTTACTGCATAAGATCATTGGGAAAACTGGACCAAGCAGCATTGTCACTTGGGTGTTCAGTTATTTTGTTTGCTAAAACTTTGGGGGTGGAAGGAATCAACTTGCTAATGACAAAGTATTCCTATAAGAGACCTTTGAATGAAAAAAGTACACTTGTGAGGCAAGATGAACACATGTGATGTATTATTCAAGTTGGTTTTCATTAAAAAAAAATAATACATTGCTGTCTTCTCCTCCTTTAGATTGTTTACTAAACGAAGAGAATTTCTCAGTGAGGTGCCCCAAGCACAAGGTAAGAATCCTCTCCTGGGTTAGACCTGGGGTTTTTGCTGCCCTCTTCTGGTTTCTAAATTTGGATTAGTAATTTTATTACCTCGATGATGTCTGTAGTCAGAGATGCTTTTACTTCAATTATTCTGTAATGTATGGTTGTGGCATATTCTGGGGGTAAACAACTCAAGAATACCAAGATTAAGAAGATAAAGTTTTTGTTCCATCTGCTCAGTGTTTCTTTAGATCCTTGATGACTCTTCAGAAAGCTCAGCTTCATTTCCTGAATTCCATGATAGAATCAGTATGTTGCTTGCTGTTCCTGTTTGAATGCTGCATTGAACTGTCAGGTTTTCTCCTTGGATTTACTGAGGGTGCAAGGAAGAAGAAAAATTACTTTATGAAAAAGTTGCCTGGTTTTTGGAAACCTCTTGTTCTAGTTTACCAGTAGTAACTGGACTGAGTTCAACCACTCAGCCCTCAGTGGATCTGTGGGGTTGTTCTGTGTATCTTTGCTTCTTCAGAAGACCCTTATGCTGCTTCTGCCCAGGGTCTGGGCATCCTTAATATTTGTCCCCAGAGCCTACAAACACAGTGGTGCAAAGAACTGTATGAAAAGAGGAGACAAAGTAGACAATACATACTCCCTTGTAGCTGTAAGTAATGGGATACAGTGCTGGGAATACCCCCCCCCAGCCCTTGAGGATACACCCCCGGGAGGTTGTGAATACCAGTCTTCCAGTTTTAAATGATCAGAAAGTATCCAGAAAAACAACTGTTCTTGTTGCCAGTTGAATACAACAGGAATTGTGCAAGAGCTTGGATGGCTTGTGCCATCCAAGGAATTGATAATAGGGAAGAATTGTGTTGCTTTCTAGCAGGGATTAGTCTCCATCTAGTTCTTGTCTGCAGATCCCTGCCTAGAATTAGACTAACATCTGGTGGTGTTTTGTTTCTACAGATTATTCTTAATCTGTCTTTTGTAAACATAGAGGAATTAGCCTCATGTTCCTTTCTGGATGTTTTACCACAAAATTATGTATTTATACACATGTATTTAAAATGCGCTGGAAGATTCTATACACATTCAGGCTCTTATCCAGAATTAGCCTACTTTTCGTTATATAAAAGAAAATAAATTATTTTGCACAACTGTGGAATAATGATGATGTACAGCAAGCTTAAATTAATGCTACAAGAACCTGCAGATCTTGCCAAACAAAACCAGGAAGGATGAGCTCCCCTTACTCTGTAAAGTAACTGCCAAAGTGGCACCCTCTGCTCAACTTTGGATACTTGACTAAAGATAATGGGAGCATGTCCTGGCTGGGGTTAAACCATGACAGAGGGTTGTGTACTTGAAGGCGGTTATATTTTTACTGCCTGTTGTCTGAAGTATTCCAGGGAAATATAGTATTACATAGATGGCTTGGGTCACTGCTGCTGTATGTGAGCACTTTGCAGTGATGGTGCTCAAACCATTAAAGGAAAAAAAACTGGTTTAAATTCAGGCAAAGAATCCAGCTTTCCAGAGAAAATTCTGAGAAGGCACATGGATTTCTAAAGTAATCTTGCGGGACAGGAGGAATTCAACACCAGCAGCCTTTCTTTGATACTGAAGTTTCTTGCCTTTTGCTTAGTAAGGACACAAATAATTTTTTTGAAGCCAAGTAGACTTTTCTTTGCTTCCTTTCTCCGCCCTCACTGCGTGTTTCACTAATCATTACCAGTTTGTTCCCAGTCCTTCTGCAGGACAGAATGTAAGTTCACTCTGCTCCTTCCACTGTAGTGGAAGGCTGGAAAGGGAAATTCCAGACAGTGACAATGCAGGAACAAAAAGGCTGAAAAACCTTGCTCTACAATGATTGGAGAAGAAATTGCATCTTTTTTTTTTTTTTTTTTTTGCATGATATGAGTATGAGCAATTGAGAGCAAGAAATACTTTCAATTAGTCTGTTGAAAGCGATGCTTTTAGTAACACCAGCTTAGCACTATTAGCAAATTAGTAACTGTCTCATAGCTCATTCTGCCATTCTGTAGGTAATGGGTGGAAGAGCTAACTTTATAAATCTCCAGCATTAAGTCCCCCAGTATAGGCCTCTTACCTTTTGGCAGTCCATGCCTCACACTGGTAAATACACTTCATCACAGTAGGCAGCTCCTGGAGAGCAAAGGTGCTTCTTGCCTCATTAACTGTGCTTGGCACTTAAGGCATAAGCCAGCTAAGTCCAGAGGGACAAGTCCTGCCTTCCTGTCTGCTCTCCAGTGAGCTTTTCCATTTTCTTCTGTCAGGATTGATGCTTCAAACATCCCTGTCCTGAATGTACTACTTATGCAAAATATCAGCTTTTATCACAGGGAAAATGCTGTCTGAAAGCTATCATCTTTTGAAGGGTTCCTCTCACAGATCCAACCGGCTCTGTCTACATCACAGCAAGTGAGGTTGCAACAGACCTGATTAGGATTCTGAGCCATGGAGAGGCTTTAAAGGGGATGGGATACTTCACCTTTTGGTGGCTGAGCCATCTTAGATTGTCCTAAGCCATCTGTTTGGGCAATTTTAAAGTGATGCTTCTCAGCTTGTTCTACCTTTTTTTGTTAAATTCTGTGTTTGTTAAAATTAACCAGGCTTTCATATCTCAGACTCTACTTTTGTGGAATTACCTGCTTTTGTCTCAGGGAAAACTCTGTCTGATAGATCTATTTCTGGCTCCAATACTGACTTCTCTTTCTCTCCCTCTCTCACTTTCTGTATGTTCCCTTTCCCTACCCCTGTCTTCTGTTTGTCCCTCATTTTCTTTTTCCTCCTCTGTTTGGCTTGCTGGTTCGTCAGCCCCTCCTTCCTTGCTCTCTTCCCTCCTTGCAGAACAAGATGGTGAAAGGCAGCCTCAGCACAGAGCAGTCGGAGCGGGGGTGAGGGGGGAAGTGTTCTCCTGGGAATGGATATAAAAGCAAGCACAGGTGAGTGGGAGAGAGCTTCCAGCTCCACCTGGTGCCTTACCTCCAGTGCCTTCCCCATTTCTGTGAGAAATCGAGGTGCTTTTGTGTATATTCAGAAAATTCATAAATTTTTTTCCTCTGCTACCATCCTGTTCAGTGTTTTGTATTTCTGCAGCAGTTCCTTCTGTTAAACAGTGAAATGCAAATCCTGTTAGCAGTTACAACTGCCTGATTGCTCTCTGAGCTAAACGAGTGGCAGAAATCTCCTTTTGTATCATGTCCAAGGATCTGAAGGGTGTTTTCCATGAGTCTCAGAGTAGTTAATAGTAAGCTTCTGTATAGAGTCATCAAATAATCTTAAATTCCATATGTAAGGAATAAATAATATTGATGAGTTCAGGATTATTGTAATCTAGGATTCCCATTTTCTGGAAATGTAGATATATCCAGGGCTAGGTAAATTAGTCTTAGCAGGAGTCCTCTGTGTTTCTTTTAGCCCAGCTTTTTTCTCTATTTTGTCAACAGACATAGGGCATAGAAAGTAGAATTGTATCCAGAAGTGGTGACAATTCTGTAACTTAGTAATGTGCCCCAAGTTCCTCACTGCACTTCCTTCCCGCCTCCTCCTTTGTCTAGGCCCAGCGTTCATACAGCAAGATGTGAACTTGGTGGGGAATTTAATATGTCTGAAACAGCTTTTTGCCATGTTAGCATTAGAGCTGGGTCATTATCCTAATCTGGTTCACTGTGTGCCTGGGAAAGTACACTGGCACAAGGAGGGAGTAGCACTGAGGTGGGAGTCAGCACGCAGGGAATGGGATGAAGTTGGGATTTTTAATTTCTTACTCAGTTGCAGGTAGATTGAAGTTCAAAGGCAACAGTGTGGATTAAAATGAAATAAGTGTTTGGTTTCAAATTAATACTTACTGGCTCCTTTTCCATGAAACTGCAGCCCAAGAAGGTTTCTTGCCTTCATTTCACTACTCAGTTGCATTTCTTATTCAGGCTATTTGCTCCTCTCTTTTTCTTGCAGTCGTTCAGGGGAAGTTGCTCTTTCATGTCAGTTCTTGGAACTGCTGATGGTAATCCCCTTCCCTCATTGCTGTTTCCTTAATTCCCAGGCACTTCCCCTAACTTAAAATCTTTCCTAGTTTTCAAGTAAAGTAATTGTGAAGTACTTCTAATGGTGTTTTGTGTGAAGGATGAGAGATTAATTGGAAGATTGTGGGGTTTTGGTAGCAGAAGATGGATAGTGTCCCATATAAACACATTTTGTAGACTGGCTGCTGACTTGGTTTAGCTCGGCTGTCTTCTGTGACTTCATTTTTAATAGCATTCATCCAGCTTTGGAGTGTTGTTTTAAGAGTTACCATGTAAGCAGTATTTAACAGTATTCAGTGTTTGAGTAGCTTTCTCCTTCCATGGTAAAGGTCACTGGGATTCCTTTAAGCTTTTCTTTACACTTTTTCTTACCCTTTTCCTTAAAGTGTAACAGGCAATGTAACTAATAATGTTAAAGCAGGATGGGAGACCCACAGCCAAGGTGCCTCTTCTGGCTGTTTAACACTGGAGAGGTCTGGTGATTTTTGGGTCATTCATTTAAGGTACTGGTGAACATTACTGTGTCCCAGAGACCTTTACACAGTTTTGTTCCCTGCATTATTTTCCAGTGCTAGTTATTTTTTTATATAACATAGGAATGGCTTAAGACCTTGCAGGCTTTTGAGTCTCTGAACTGTGTTCACTGTATGCTCTAGATATCTCTCTTAACGCATCATTTCTTTCCAAATCCACTTTTGCTTCATTGCCTTCATTACCAGAAGGTCCTATTTAGCCACCCCCTTTCAATGTTCAGAATGTCTTAAAAATCAGGTTCTCCAATTCCAACCTGATCTTTCATTCCAAAATAAAAGCCATGCAAATCTAAAAGATCCAATTATTTAAAAAAAAAAAAAAAAAAAAAAAAAAGTTGTATTACTATGGTAATTAAAGAACTTTAGGGGAAGTCTGTAGCAGTCCAGGTAGTAGTGGGACTGCCCTTTTGCTGGCCTTAGTGTGAGATAGAATGGATACTCTATTGTGAGATTATTGGGCTGTTTCAGTCCTGGTTCACTCCCAGGCCTAGCAAGTTAAGAAAAATCCTGCATGTTGGATAACATCCAGGCAAGTCAGTGTATTCTGTCTTTGTTGCTTCTCTCTCCCCTGAGCCAGTTGCCTCTAGAACATTTGGATCAAGTCCAGATCTGGAGAGGGACTGTAAGAGCAAGTCTGGTGCTCTGGATCTTGTCCAGGAACGAGGCAGGACTCTCGCTCTGTGTTGAGCCTGTTTCTTCCCTGAGCCAATGCCTAATGCTCTGGACCAATTCCAGGCACGGGCAAGCTGCAGTTGTACAGAAGCCAGAAACAGCAACACAGCCTTGACACTCCTTCAGTGAGGGCTCGCAGTTGTGCAGTAATGAAACCACAAAGGGCAGCTGCCTGAACTCTCTAGGAAACTCCCCTTTCCTCTTCAGCTGGTGCTCCACAACATTGCCCATCTGGTTCTTCTATGTACTTGCCTGACTCTTTACTCGCTCTAAGCGTGGTACCCTTGGATGGGGGATATTTGCAGCCAAGAAAGAGTTGGGCTTGCTGGACTACAAGCTAATTGGTGTGCCGATGATCAGAGCAGCATTGACTTCTGCACCACACTTTGTTAGGGTTCCTGGAGTTTAACTGCCATCTGTGAATGAACACGGATGTTACTTTGCTCCCAAACACACCTCTAATTCTGTTAACTGCTTTTCATATGCATCACTTATGGTGCAAGTTTTTTTTCCTTTTCCTAAGCTCACTAGCCAGTAGGAATGGATTTATCTAAGTCATATCAAAGTAAGTAACCTTACTAAATAAATGAATTGCTGTTGGGCTCACTTGTGTTTTGGGATAAGGGAAGAAAGGAATACATTGTTTCAAGCTTTGCTTTCTCTCTGTGCAGATTAAGAATGAGAACCGTAACTGAGAGAAATTAAATTTTAACTTTGTAGCTTCTCTTCTGAATTAAGCCTCCAACAACTTAGCAAACTCCTGAAGTTCATTTTCTCACCTCATAGAATTTCTGGACAGGGAGAACATGTGCCAGGCACTTGGATGTTTCCACATTTGTCTTGAAAGACATCACAAGTCCTAGTCCTTCCACGAACTGTCTCCATAATACGAAAATTAGATCAAAGAAGCAGCAGAAAGAAGTATCTATCACCTGCCCTTCAGTTAGTTAAACCATACACACACAGCTTTACCTTTAGCTGGTGAAATCTAGCCATTTCCCAGGTTTGATTCCTGGACTCCTGTAATTTTTATACTAGTTTCACTGTCTGCTACATATTCACTAGAAACCACCATTGGATGGTAGCAGCATGAGCCATAGGGAAACATTTGGGTGCAGTCCCTCATGGCAACTCAGGAGCTGTCACCATGTTGGGACATGCTTGGCCCCTCTGTTTCCCATTTTCACTGTCATTGTGAGGAGTGCACATGAGGTGAGTGAACTCCTGCTTCTTGGCTGCTGAAGATAGAAGTTCTGTAAGAGTGCCATGCCATTGTGCCACAGACCATCCTGTCATTCCAGGCCTCCTTAGAACTGGGTTTGTTTAATTTTTTTTGCTGGTTGTTAAACTAAGACTTTTTATCACATGGATTAGCTTTTATGAACTGCTTGGCATTGTGTATGTCTGTTTTCAGTCTACAAAACTAAAGAGCTCTTGGTGTTGCTGCTGTGGTGGTAGGCTGCTGAGTGGGTTTTTCCAAAGCCTGAGGGGCCTGTTTACAAATGGAGGGAAGGAACCATTCCAATATTATTTTGACTTTGTTTTTCAGGTTAGGCTGTTGAGATAAAAAGCAGTGGACATTCGTGACTGAATGGAATCTCTCCCACTGTGCAGCCATGCCCCTTCTCAATGTGCCTGCCAATGCCAGCACTTCCTTCATAAATTCTTACATCACACTCAAGACTGATGACATCAAAGAATCTGACCAAGGAGTCTGAACCAGCTGTTTCCATGGACACAATCTCCATAGTGGCAGTGGGGAGGGGAGGGGGAAAAAGGAAACAGGTGGGGGGAATTAAAGAGGGAGGGATAAATATATATATATAAAGATCTATTTTTAGTCTTGAAAGACTTGGTTTTAAATGAAAGGTGCGCTATATCCCTTTTGATGCTTTTGATTAAATTTTAAAACCCCCATATAAATTAAAAAAGAAACTATAGCTAAAGTAAATATTAAATTCAAAATTAAAGCTAGCTATGTGGAACCTAACATTTTGTGGGAAAGAATAGCAAAAGAAAGTACTTCAAACAGGACTTGTCTCTGTTCCTCTTGCTTTTCTTTCTCACAACATCTGATGAAATTCAATTTTGAAAGGCAAATAAAATGCTCAAATTGTTTGTAGGGTGTGGGAGGAAGGCTTGGATGGTTGCAGGTAATTTGGTGTCAGAAGTTGTGTCTGAGGGGTAGGGAGGTTTCCATTTTTGAGAAACAGTATTAACAATGTAAGCTTAAACAACATCTGCAGACTCCTGGGTCCTGAGACTCATGAAGTAAGAGGTGGCTGCTGCTTGCTAAGTCCCATACACCTCGTTGGTGTGGGAACACCTGTACCATGCAGGGGAAGGGAGTATTCTGCCCTGTGTGGCAACAATGTAACCCCCAGATCATTCCAAGAAAGCTGCCTTCAGTTTGGAAGGCAGGTAAGAAGAACACATGGTTTACCTGCCAGATAGGGGAATGAAGGAAGTCTGAATGTTGGTGGAGTCAATGTATCTTCAAACTGATTGGGGTAAATCCACTTGGCCCTTTTTTATTTTATGGGTTTTTTTTTTTGCTTTTTCTAAGAAAGGAAGAGAGAATGTCAGTGTAACAGCCTACACTATATTGTTACTTGGGGTTGTTATTTTTTCTTTTCTTTCTTTTTTTCTTTTGTAAATTATGTAATTTTAAAACATTTGGGTTTTAGGAACAACAGCAAAAGTTTTTTTTCTTGTTAAGGCCTTAAGAAAGGAGTTAGTGCATCTTTCAGGGGTCACTCTGCCATGGGAATAAAAAATAGCTGTTTCACAAACAGTTTTATATAAAAAAAGCTTAAAAAACCAAAAAAACTAATAAACTTCATTTTAACCTTGTCTCCTTTTGTTTTGTGCGAACTTGATTTGTTTAAAAGGACAGAGACAGTACTATCTGCTGCTTTTTGGTTTCTTTGCCTTCATCGGTTCTGCATTCAGTGATGACCTGAGCTGGCCCAGCAAGAGGAAGACCACAAAGGCTTTGAAAAACTAAAGCTTGGGATTTGTTTGATGTTCGAAGTTAACAAGCCAATGACTGGATGACTTTTCTGTTCGTGTGAGTTGGTGGTATTTCACCAGGTCACTGACTTCTTTCACTCATAAGATGATAGCATATCCTAGTGATATCAAACAGTGTGGTGTTTACTGGGAAGTCACTAGAGATAGGGATCTAACCAGCATGACATGGATAAAAAAATTGGGTTGGTATTGTGGGGAGGGAAGAACTATTTTAAAAGTTATGTACTGGATGCTTGCTCAACTGCTCACATTTTGGAGTATTCAGCACATAAAAATAAAATCTATGATAGCTCATATTAAAATATCTATTTTAACTCTATTTTTAAAAGATTGATTTAAAGATTTGGGAGATAATTTGGAACTTAACTTATTTCTAGAAGTTGCTACTCTCACTCACAAATATTTGGAAAGAAAGGGTATCCTTCTGCTTACTCCTTTCCCAGTAGCAGCTACTGAAATTAGTATGTCCTTTACATTAAGAAATAGACCTGTTGTGATAAATGTCACTAATGTGTCATGAATTGGTGCTGAAAATATTTAACTGCTGGTGTAGTCAGAAAAAAGTAATTTCTAGCGTAGTTAATGTGATTGAGTAAATGACTTCTTTTCAACTGAATAAAAAGGTGGTTTTTTTTTAATAGTGTCTGTTCTATTCTACATATTAAAAAAAGTTCCTGTTATTGCACTGATTTTATGTTGGTGAAGAGTCAACTCTGTATGTAGGACTGTGACAGCAGAACACTCTGCTGGAACTGCTGAATTTGACAGTTTCACTTTGGCACTTCAGGGTGGTGTCACAGAAGAGGCAGAAGGTTTTTGGGTAGCTGGGAGGGAGCCTTGGAGGTTTTCCATGTGGGAGCTTGTGGTAAAAGTATGGAGATTCAGTATTTCTTCATGCACCGTGGTTGGAAAGTAGTGGGAGTTGAACAGAGCAAATAAATGGTACCACAGTTGACTCCATGGGAAGTATTTCTCAGTGTCAAGTGCTTAAAATTCTTGAACTCAGCTGTGGCTTAACCCCCCCGGTACTGTGGTGAGAAGTGGGTGCTCTCCAGTAGAGCAGGATTGTACTTGGTGGTCAAGTCTTTACAGGAACCAGAGCTGTCATCATTCTAAAACCGTGATTCTAATTCTGAGGAGGAATTTAAACAATGTGTAATGGCTTCCTGGGACGACTAGGAAATGATCCAGAAGAGTCACGAAATCCTGTTGGAAATAAAAATTTCTTTTGGCTGAGAAAATACAAAGTACTGAGTGGATTTTGAACGCTGTTGTACAAAACATTTACCTGCTCCATCCTGCAAAAGTAATTAACAGCTTGACATCATGGATATGCCAAACTGGAAAGAAAGAAAAGGTCTGGAAGTTTTGGCTAATTCAGAATTTGTGGAGCAGAAATGATCTGCATCAGAGCCTTAAAACTTTAAAAGAGATTGCATAGATAACAGTGAGTTGCCTGGGACCTGCTTGGGAATTACCTGTTTGGATGAGGAATGAAGTAACAAGAGCTTAGATAAGGCAGCTCATTTTCAAAGTGTTTATCCATGCTGATTTCCCATTGTGATCTCTTGAAAAAGACACCGGTGTGCTGGAATTTCATGTGATGGTTTAGCAGCATTTCCAAGCCAACCAGAGTGAGTCAGCGCTGCTGCACAGGGTCAAAGAAAAAGATGTTTTCCCATCAAGAATATGGAATGGATTCAACATGCAAAGGATATTTGTTGCTATGACAAGGATGAAGGGAGTCTGGCAGGAGCTGGTGGAGGCCCTGGGATGTGTGGAGAGCAGATCTTGACACCAGGAGCTGCCCATCAATACATTTGTCATATGTATTTATTGCATGTGAAATCCATGCTTGGAAATCCAAGGCACAGACCACTGTGGATTGTGCAGCACAGGAGACAGCCATCTCAGCTGCCACTGCAGAAGGCAGCAGCCAGCCTCACTAATCTGTACCACAGAGTATGAGAGAGAATTTTACTTGGGGTTGTGACATTGTTGAACCTTTTGAATTGCTTAGAACAAGACAAACTGATGATGTTTAATAGTATTGAAATAAAAAAAAACATTCAGGGATTCAGGGTGTAGTATCTGCTAAAGAATTGTGCACATCTAGTTCATGGAGTCCAAGTAATGGCAAGGCAAAGACATTTTTGGTGGGACATGCATTTAAAAAAACAAGTTTGTTGAGATATGGACAGTTGAATGACAGCTCTGGTATTTTAACTATTTAGTGTGCAGTAATGTACATAAAATATATATTAGGAAAGATAATACCTTAAACTGACACAGTTACAGGAGGAACATTTGGGTTTTTACTTGGATATAAACTTTATAAGTTATCATGCCTACTTAACTGAGTTATTACGTAAGGAATTATCTGTGCTGTCCTGAGTGCAGTGGGTATCCTGGATGTGATAGAAATATTTGGTAGAGGGACACAGCATGGTTTGTCTGATCTAGTCCGTGACTTAACACAATGACTGAAAGAAGCAGTCTTCTATCTCAAAATGTAGAAAATTAAGTGTAAATATCATACTTTTGGAAGTGGAACAGGATATCTAGATGGTTGAGGATGAGTAATTCACCATTACTCTGGAGATATATAGATAGATAGTTTTTTGTTTTTTGTTTGTTTTTTTTTGGGGGGGGGAATTGGTTGTTTTTTTTTTTTTTGTTACATGAAAAAGAGTACAGGTAGTCCAGGTTCAGTTACAGATCTAGAAAACACAAAGGGTTTTACTGACTTTGCTATGAGATGCTGAAAGAGTAGTTGCAATTTTAGCTTTGGTTTAGAAATCCCTGTTGTGAAACAGGACGAGATTCTTGTCTGGCTATGAAGTATTTCCAACAAACAAGTTTAGGTTTGGGTTTAGGTTTCTGTTTGTTTCGGGGGTTTTTGAGATGGAACTCTGGCAGAATATTATGAGTCAGAGAACTTAGTCAGAAAAAGGTAGAGGACAAAATAATTATTAGAAAATTGTGGAACACTGGTAACACTCTGGTACTTTCTCCTGGCATTCCTACAGGCCAAAGAGAGCTTGGCTAATGCCAAGCATGGCAGTGGTTGGCAGTGATGCACATCGTTGAAAAATGGGCTCCATACAGATACTGTACACCATGAGCTCCCCACATGACCTGGGCTATTCAGCCCAAAATTATGTAAAGCTGAAGGAGAGAATGAGGTTTTTCCTTAGAGTGCAAAAGTCAGAGAAGTAGTTGCTGTCGTTGTTCCTACATAGATTAATTGTTTGCTCTGTCGGTACTTCTGGTCCAAAAGGTCTACTCTGTCATCCAGCTGGAAAGTGAAGAGGGTGCTGCTTACAGAATCTTTCTGCAGGATTTAATTTCTTAAGTGGATCTCACTTCCTGTTTAGTTTGTTTTTCTGTTTAGTGTGTTCTCCTGTTTAGTGTGTTAAGCCTGAACTGGAAGGAAAGGACTGCTTGTTTGCTGGCTTCTTCCACAGGGCAATACCAAGAACTTAGATTGCTTCTCTTTCCTCTTCATCCTCCAGAGGTTTCTTGCAATTTATTGCTTAACTTGGTTTTAATGCTGCGGTTTCAAGGTTTTGACCTTACCTGGCCAGCTTTAGAAAAGCAGATACTTCTTAGCAGCCTCAGAGACTTAACTCCCAACCAAATAATTTGAAAAATTAAAATAGTCTCCTATCTCATAGCAAGCCCCCTATGGAAGAAATGTTCCACTCTGGCTGGGGTTCAGGATTCAGACTGTCATGTTCTCTGCATGATAAAAGCTTCTTGCATGTGCTACTTAACATGAGCGTGGCCATGTTACCTGCAAATACCACCCGTGTTGCATTAGGGGCCTTTGGGTTGTAGCTACCCCTGCTGACAGACAGTTCACAGTAGGTTTGGAGGTTGGTGCTCCCTGGTTTTGAGATAAACAGCATGGCAATAGTTTCCTGAGTTTTATTGAAATGGCTTATTTTCAGTGCATATTTTCCACATCTTTTAGTGGGGAACAGCAAAGAACAGCAGAGAAATTGTTGGGGAAAGAGCTGGGAGATGTTTACACTAAAAATAAGAACGGTGGTATACGGATAAATTTGCATTGTATAGCCAGTTCATCAGAGGAATGTCACCACTTCTCATTATTTTATTAAAAGATGAAAGTCTGTACACTTCACAGCATTTGTATGACAAAAATTTAATTGGGCTTTTATCCAAGTTCTTGCCCACCTGAACTGGGTTCTCTCTCAGAAGAGAAATGGAATTATTAGATTCTTACAAATTGTAGATTATTTTGAGGACATTACTTTGAAGGCTGTTGGAATTAAAACAACCTGGATTGTGGGGCATAGCAGTATCTACTTCTTGTGCACTTTTTAATCACCTTGGAGTTGAAGTAACTTGCATGTAAGACAGATCTCACAGTTCACCTTTGTAGTCAGAAGAAATACAAAAAAGTGGACAAATTACTTTTCAGTGTTTTACTGTGTAATTCCAAATTGGCAGGTGGCAATGGATTTCAGAGGCAAGAAAGCACTGTGTTGTAAGCAGAACAAGAACCAATTTAATGTAACATTACTGTGCGTTGTAATATTTTGCTGCTTTGGAAACCAATGTGAGAAGGTCACTTTATAAAGTGGATGTTGCAATCTCTTCATTCACCTGGTGTCCTGTTGTGGCTGAAACTTCTGAGGAGGAATCACTACCTGTACAGGTGATAGATGGCAAAAACACAAGTGCCCATTTGGGAATGAACCCAGTGAAGCCCTCTGCAAGAAAATAAGCCATGCTTCTGTAATACTGCTGATGGAGACTTTTCCAATGACCAAAAGCAGAGGCCAAAGAGAATGGCCCAATTTTGTAGTGTCTAAGCACATCTCCAGGGTTGTGTTTGATTCTGCTCCAAGTGGGAATCATTCTTGGCTTTACATGACAGGAAGATGTGCCAGGAGAAGAAGCAGTTTCCAGAGCTGTGAGATGGAAGTGGGAATTTGCCACCTTGAGGACATCAAGGATTTCAGTCCTCATGGCTGACTCCAGCTATATCTCTCATTTTTACTAAAACTTGCAGCATCATGTTGCCACAGAAACACAAAACAAAAGACTTGGCAAATATGCTGTTAAAGCAGAGGTGTAAACATTCCTAATGACAAATGTGAAAGATGGACTTAGCAAACATTAAGTTTGTGGTCTGCTGCTTCAGAAGAGGGAAAGAAGGTGCATCTTTTTAACTGCACAGAGTTGTTGCTGTCTGGAAGATTAATGGATCAGAAGATGTACAAATTATTATTAGGAACACTACTAATCAGCAACAGTGACTGTAAGACTGCCAGTAACTGGGAAAAATTCTGCTCTGGAGCATAGCCCATTGGCCTCAACCACTGCCCATCACCCACGTTGGATGGATTCGCCCCTGAGCTGAGCATGGCAGTTGTATGATCCAAAGTTCCTCTTGAAAATAAGAAGTCAGAAAACCTTTTAGAAGTGCCCCAGTCATGTGAAAGAGTCATGGAGAAATAACAGGTCAGTAGAAGTTGGGGAAGGTTTTTTCCTGAGGTTCCTTCTAGGGAGTGCAATGCCATGAGGGGAGCCCTGAGACCACTGGAAGGGCACTTGAGGGCCTCACTGGTGGAGGTGGCTGTTGCTGATGACCTTTTCTGTGGGAAGCTGCATGTGTGTGTTTTGGAAGAACAACCGAGATAGGTACCATACCAAATCCATTCTGTGCCATTTATTAGACTATACAGCAACAGGCCCTGAAATCTACTCTTTAACATAGGAAACCCTTTTGCGTCCAAATGGTTGTTCCAAATAGGGGATAGTCTTTGTTGTGCTGCAAGGGAGAATGTTGGCCAGGCCACCAGGGTTGGTTGGTCCCTCTTCATAAATGCCTCATCTTGGTTTTATACCTCCAGTCAGTGGCATGCCATAGAAACTGGAACACAACAGCTGACACTCATTTTCTAGGGTTTCATTTGGCCTCTTGGAAAGAGCTGCTTGAGACAGACATCAGGAGTCTGTACAATCTCTATTTACTATATTTGCCAAGAGAGAATGAGATTTGCCCCTCATTTTTAGTATTTATTGGAGTTACTTGGACTTCAGGAGTAGCTGATCAAAAACCTAAACAGCCTTTCCCAGTCTGCAGCTGTGTGTGCAATATAGGGTCTGGTGGAACTTAGTGTTCCTTACAATGCACGAGAAAGAACAAGTCAGGGGCTTGCCTGAGCAGCCTTTTCATATCTGTTAGGCACAACCCCCTACAAAATAGCCACAACCTTTTTTGACCTACCCTTTTTGTCATGGTTTAGGGCAAATTTGGGAGGAAACCTCCAAAGGGGGTTCGTCCACAAAGCAAACCTAAATGGCTCCTCCCCCAGCTGGTCCAGGAAAAAACTTCCTCAGAGAAAAGTGGAAAAAACTATTTATTTAACAAACAAAATACCCACAAGCACAAAGAACGAACAGTATGAAACAACAGAACCTGTTGCTGCTCCAAAGAGAGATGGCAAACTCAGGAAGTCCTTGCCATGGGTGTAGCTCAGTTCTCTCAGCCTTTTATCAGTCCCAGTCCCTCCAGAGGTCCAGGCCCCTGTGGGCTCACACCTGCCCCACCGCTGTCCGTGCCTCAGACAAACAAACCTGCTGGAGCAGGAATGCAGAGGAGTCAGGCAGTTTTCTCAAAACAAACTGCACGATGCTTCTTTCTACCCCTTTGCTCCCAGAACCAGTTTTAAAGGTACAGAACTCAATATACAGCACAAACAGATGACTGGGGATACAAGCATCATAAAGTCATCCTAGGACACTTTTCTTTAGTAGGTGCATTGAGGATATACCAATTTGTAGTTTTTAAGAACATATGTCATTACCTTTTTGATTTCTGCACATATGTCTGGAAATACATAAGGGTTCATTAATAGAGAAAGTTAATTGACCATCTTGTATGACCTTGGATGGGAGTGGTAAAAACCCTGGCTAAGGTCTGTCACAAGTTCAGGGGGCACTTCAGCAACTAAAATGTCGCATTCAAAGTGTCCCACGAGGCACTGTGCATCTGGGAAACAGTATACATGAAACAAAACCCTTTTGCATGGAGAAAACAGGCTTTGTACCTTTAGGCCACAGCTTCCAATATGCTCAACCTTGAAATGAGCTGCTCACAGACACACAACATGGCAACTCCTGTATTTCCACTTTGTTTTCAATTCTGCCTCACATGAGAGCAAGTGTTTGAGCTTGATTCCTGCTGCAGCCTGTTGCAGTTGCCACAGCAGACAACTATCTGCAGTGATTCTGAAAAGCCTTGTGAAACTGATTCAAAGAGCCCATGAAGGTTCTTAACAGGTGTGAACAGGTGGAGACACTTCTATTCTCATTTCCACTGATTGTGGAATGTCATTGCATTTCTCCATCTTTCACATTATTTACAAGTAATCTGTGTGTTGCATGTCTGTGTTGCTTGCAGGTAACTCAACCTGTTTGTCATAATTTGTTGTGGTGTAACTCAAGGGTTATTTTGGAGTTGTAGCCCAGGCAGGAGCCCTCCCTCTTACCCTGGCAGGGGATCAAGGGTGTCTATACCTGGTGTCTGTCCCTCAGGCAGCAAAGAATGCCCCAGTGCCTCCAGGCTCATGCAGAGTTTACTGCCTTGGTATTGGGTGTCTATTGCAGTCCTGTTACACTTCACCAACTTCTCCTGTTGGATTTTTGGCCTATCACATGTCCTCATCATCCAAGCAGGTCTGAAGTCCTGAAATTCTGCCCCACTCTCTCTCAGTCTCTTCTTTCTTGTTCTGTTCTAGAATCAGAACATTTATTTCAGATTCTTAAAACTTTTCCAAAACTGAAATTTTCTGCAGTGTTTGCAAAGGTATACCTGCTCTAGATCCAAAAATTAAGTAAGAATTCTAGCAGCCATGAGTATTACAAACAGAACACACATTAAATTTTTACTTGTCATCCACATCCATGTTCTAAAGCTCTCTGGAAATCCTGTGATAGAACAAGACTGGAAGACACCTCTCAAGGTCTCGGGTCCAACCTATGGCTTTGTGAAGGTTAGCCTCAGAACTATACCAGGCTATTCAAGGCTTTGGATAGTCAAGTTTTAAAAATCATCAGGGTAGAGACTCCATGCCATTTCTGAGCCCCTGTTCCTGTGCTGAGCTCTCCTCTTAGAACTGCAATTCTTCTTTGTATCTAGTCAGAGTTCTGATTGTTGCAGCTTGAGACTTGCCTCTTGCCTTGTCATTGTGCCATTTGGAGAAGAATCTGACTCTACCCTGCCTATAAAATCAGCAATTTGTGGTATGACTGGTTAGGACAGTCGGGCTGCATGAATCCCTGAAAATACTTAGCAGTGGTTTTAATCCCAAAATCCAGCACACCTGCAGGGCTTTAGTGCAACTGTCCAGAGTAGTTTGGAGAATTGGGGCAGCAGTGGGTGTTTATCCTGGATCCAGTTCCTGCAGGGAGCTGTGCCTCAATCCCTCTCTCCACAGCCAGGAGGACAGGGGAATGTAGATCACTGTCTGCATTCTGAAGCCTTTGGGAAAGAGCTACCAGAGTCTCAGAGACTAGTCTTCAAAACTTTACTTCTAGCTGGATTTCCCTGCTAGTTCTCTGCTTGCTTTTTTCCTACTTTCCAGCAAACCTGACGTTCAGGTGAAGACCAGAGGTCTTCATCCTAACTCCAGCCAAGCCTAGCCTTCTTGAGGGAAGCAGGACCGAAACCCCTTTCCTTCTTAGAGCTCATAGCTTTTCACACCCTCCTCTTATTCACCTGCCCCCTCCTCAATCGCTGCCGCCTCGCAGCCCTCGGTGGTTCTGTCCTTGCCACCCTCCTGGCTGGTCCAGAGCGGATGCGGCCTTGAGGGCTGTCTGGTGCTGCCACCTTAAGGCTCTAAATTCGTACTCCAGCAAAACCCATGCACTCCTTCCCTGGAGACAGAGGATGAGGAGCTGGAGACTGGCCAGATGCCACCTGCAGCATGTGGAGGATGACACAAAGCCCTTACCCTGCTGTCGCTGAGCCCACTGCCTCCTCCACCAGCTCTCATGGGAAAATATAGCAGGGTTTCACAAAAGTTTTTGTGTGCACCTCCTGATTTTGTGGCTTATGAGAAACCATCCTTTTTCGGGCAGAGTTAGGGCAGATGAGGCAGAAGATGAAAATTTCTGTCTCAGAGGACATTTTTACAGCCTGCCTTTCTGGCAGAGATGGGAGTGCTGCTGCCTGACTGCCGCCCCTATGGAGAGACAGGGCTTGAGGCTTGTTTTCATTGGCTCTCAGCAACAAATGAGAGGTGTGGATGCATTTGCACTCTGAGTACTTTTTGGTGGCAAATTTTGTTGTTATTTGGATTATCGTGTGATCTGCAGCCTTTCCATTCCCATTGTTCTTCTGGCTGAAAATTCCTGTGCTATGTGACACTGAGAAGGGGGCACCTCTGACCTGAGGGTCTGTCTGAAGCCACTTTCCCAGAGCAACCAGCCAGGAAAAGACAGTGAGATCAGTGGCAGCTCTCACACTCACAGCAGAAACCACAGAAGTCAGCTTGACTGGGGTTGGCAACTTTACCCTCTACTGCTGTTCCCTCCAGCAGCACAAGCAGCAAAGTGTGCTTGTAGAAACCTGTGTGGATTCTGTTTCCACCGGTGCATGCAGGTGGTGGGGTCTATCTGCCAGAAAGCTGTCAGCACAGGAGGAGCCCTTCGCTATCAAAAGACTTGCACAGGAAAACAGGTAGCATTAGAAACAGTTCCTGATTTTTAATTCTCAAGTGCAAAGGTTATGCCAGGTATTAGGCCTTACATCAAAACAAAGTGAACATGAATCAAAATCTTTTGATTTTGAAATAGGCAATAAAGTGTAATTAAGTAAATGAAGTAATGGAAGATTTTTATTAGGCCTTTCCCTCTTTCTGGCTATGAGCCAATATGCTTTATCCTGGAGTAATACAAATGAGAGAGGAGCTGCATAAAGGCTTTAACTCACATATATAGTGCCTATGTTGTTGCCCTCGGGGGTCCGTGGCGACCTGGTTCAGGTTGCTCGGTCCATCAGCTCGCAGACACCAATGTGGTGGACAGCAAATGGCATTTATTGGTGTGTGATATAGCATTATATAGTGTGGGTGTATAACGTTGCTTCCACCTGCTTACGTCATAAACACTAGTGGCCATCAGGAGAGGGGGCCCTATCTTTCCGTACAGCGCGATATCTTCCGGCCGCCAGACCCTGACCATCTACACTATGTTCAGTCCATAGGAGAACTAAGTTTTTTAACTCCTGTGGTGATTGATCCTTCTTAAGTGATTGTTTTGTTCACCCTCAAAAATATATACTTCAGTACTAACTTGTAACCTTCCCCTAAGTTGTCATTCATTGTAACCTCTGCCCATCACCCTATCCTGGATTGGTTTGCCCTATCCCACCTATCTCATTGGTCCGAGCCTTGGATCTGTCCCCTCACTGGGAATATCTTAGGGGGATTCATGAGAGGTTAAGCTCTCTCTGCCCACTCACCCTGCCCCTGCAAACACTCTCCCTCTCTGGCTTCTCCTCAGGCCTGTCTGCCTCATGCTCTCCTGTGGGAGCCATGCTTCCTCCCAGTGTGTGACCCCCAAATAAACCCATCTAACCAACCCCCTCAGAAGCCGTGTCGTGTCTTGCTTGCCCACATGCTGCTCCCCAGATGTTCCGGTAAGGCTCTAGTACCTTCCTGGACCCAGAGGAATGTTGCCCTTACCTCCTGTGCCACTTGCTGGGCCAGAGAAGAGCAGGGGGAATGCAACAATCTGTAGCATGGCTTTGAAATTTTCAGGCTTTTGTGGTTTTTTAAGCAACTCAACGTAAAGTGTTATTACCTCAGAAGCATTCATTTCTCATGGCTAGCTCAGTGCTGCATGTTGCTGGTGCTCATGGACGCCTCGTTCTGAGTTTCAGATGCCAGGTCACAGTAAGAGAATCTTGTTATGCATAGTTGCTATGAGAGTGTAGCAAGTACTAGTGGCAAAAGTAACCTGCAGATCATTTGGCATGGAGCTCCAAAGGTAACTGACAAACTGAAAGCCCAGTAGTAAGGTCTTGCATGCACTCCCATAATTTCTAATTTCTCTTTTACTCCATATGCTCCCACTGGTATTAATTCTTCTGTGAGCACAACTGTGCCAATATTTTAATTGGAAGTTATTTGAGGGTTTTCTATTCCTACAAAAATATGAAATACACATTCTAAGTTCCAATGCACATTCAGATTTGTGAAGGATAAACTATCATTGGGAGCATCATACAAAAATCAAATATAAACAACCCACATATCACTGTCATAGTAACACACAGCAATCTTCTAATTCCAGCACACTGAGAAAAACTTCTAAATGCTGACTTGTATTGAAGTCATTGTTTATCCTGACAGAAAAAGTAAAGATAAAGCCATGAAAAATTGTTAATGAAAGCTTAATGCTGCATTATTTATGAAAATAGAAAAATAATAAACTCTGTACTCGAGCAAGCATACTATTCTCTCAGAAATTAACAGGGGATTTAGATCATCAAAATTGTATGTTTGAGTGTTTTCAGTTTAGTGTATTAATATCATCTGGATAAAAATTGCTGGGAGATATGCACATTTTATTATTGATGTTATAGTTTTACTTTATTTTTTGGTATTAAAGTCTTAATAGAATAGCTTTAATTTCTTCTGCTCATCATCCTCTGCCTTCATGGACTGCAGAGCAAAGGGCAGAATTTGGGAGACCATGACTTGGTTGACAAAACCATTGTCAATTTGAGCAACAGCCCTATCCTCTTCTGCAGTTAAGCCTGGCCTGTCACCACATTTGCCTTTGCCAGTGACAGTCTGCTGTCCAGACCACGTTGTCTTTCCCACTGCTTTCCTTCTCCCCTTGGATTTCTCTACCAGTCGCTAGTTTGTCATATCGCTGATTTCTGTCCCTAAAAGCTCCTTGGGTGCCTACGAGTAAGACAAGAGCATTGATATTGTTGGTATTTGTGATGATTTTTTAGCAAACAAAGCCAGGGGTGTCTTTTGTTTTCCAGAGATTGCCAGGAGAATCTGGCAATGGTTTGTAGTGGTTGGAGAAGTATCCGTTGTCAGCCTGCTGTTGCATGTACCCAGTACGATGTGCCCAACAATTAGGGACCTCCCACTGCCCGTGAGGCATGTGCTTGGCCACACAGCATCAAATGCCTGACTGTGGGGCTATGCAAGGTTACTAATTAGCTACAGCAAACATCCAAGTTTGTGCAAGTGCACTGAACCTGTGTTCACTGTCTTTTTAAACTAAGGAAAAATTGCACTGTCACTTCTGCCTGCAAGGTTTCTGCTACCCTTTGCCATGAAAGGTGGGTTGCCCCTCTCGCATTGGCAGTCTGAGCCCAGGTGGGCAAAAGTTAGGTCTCGGTTTGCTCAGGTGGTTACTCGTGTTTTTATGTCCTGTGCTTTAGTTCCCTACAGTTTAGTCTCAAATGTATGGGGAGCAGATACCTGCTACCCTTCCTCTGGAGAGACTGGCACAGCAGGGCCCCAGACTTGGCATGGCTCTGCTGTTTCTGTAGCATCTGCTGCTTCGGCCAGCCCTGGCCTAAGGCAAATACACAAAAAGAGTGTTTGAGAGGCATGAGTCCACACACCTTTTCACATGGTGTCACTCAGAGATAGGCCACCTGACAGGAGTTATCCTACACAAACCAGCCATGCAAATGTGGCAGCATGAGGGGAGAAAAGGGGTCCTGAGCTGAGTGACAGCACATGCTCACAGTGCTGAAAATGTGTGTGTAACTTGAATGAGGCAGGAGCTAACAGCATGCACCAAAATAACCACTGTTGCACCACTGAGCACATGCTTAAACAACAAAGTAGATAATGTGCCCCTTTCCCAAAACACAAGTATTTTTACTCTTACCACTGGAGCAATCACAGCCACCAAGCCAGCAGGAAGGTGATATGAACAGAGATAGTCACTTTTACACTACTGACTTTAAGAAAATGGTAAGCAAGTGTGCTTCAGAAACTCTTTATCTCCTCTTCCTGAGATGTGCTGAGCACATGCTGCTCTGAATTCTTTCCTGGGAAGCCAGAATGTTCAGCAGCCATCAGAAAGGCTAATGAGCTTGGATTGAAAAGATAGAGAATTATTGTTAAAACCTGAAATCTGACTTTCCTATGAGGAGACAGAATTATTATTCTGGTTATTCTGCCTGCTCCTGAGAGGCATAAGCTCAGGAGAAAAATGTAGTTCTGTTTTCAGCCAGATTAGCTTCTCTTTTTTTAAAAAAATCATAATATAAACTGAATTGAGGACCTAACTGTGAAAACGCAGCATCCCTGACTATTCTTCCAAGGCTTGGAAACAGCAGCAAAATGCTTCCTGTGAAAAACTCCCTCTGCCAGAAGAAAAGCATCATAGCTAGACACTTCCTGGAACAAAAGAGAGTCTTCAGATTAGCTCTTTATTTTAATCTCAATTTGCGATTGTTGGCAACAAATACCTTTGCTTTGTAATAATTATGCTGTCAGTGCTCATTAATGCCCTTTGCACCAAAATTTTTAGGTTCTTTATCACAACTGAGTAAACAGCTCCACTAAACACATTATAGAAGTGAGGAAATGGAGCTAGTGGCCAGCTGAGTGCTGCTCTCTTAGTCACAACTGCTTAAAGTTTAGGCTTATGCTTCAGCCTAGGCTTGTAAATTCCACAAAGCCTAGACTTGTAGGAATGTTGCAACTCCAAAATGCATGCAAAGCAGAGTACTTCATGTAATGTCATTACATTTGATTAAATCACTTAATTTCAGAATTTTGTTTTATTTCTTTAAATTGAATTTCATTTTAAGTCTACCATACACACATTGTTTCACTTTCTTCTCTGATTTCAAGATTTCAATGAGTTGCAATTTGGCAAGGTTTGGTCCATTTCCATGCATTTCATGTCATGCCAGACCATTTTATTGTTTTCACTTTGTTTCAGAATTTTCTCTTTTATTTTTCAGCATTTCATTTAATCCCTTTCTTCTCCTGTCCATTCCTGCTGTTCCCTGATTTCAGGATTTCAATGAGTGTAATTTTCAATTAATATGATTTTGGCAAGCTCCTTACACTGCACCTCATTTCCCAAAATCATGGGGGAAAGGTAAACAAAGAGACGAGAAGAAGTTGAAGGAATGAAATGCTAAAACAAAGAGAGGAAAAATCCGAAACAAATTGAAAATAATAAAAGTGAATGTGATGACTGAAGTGCAGGGAAATGAACTGAAGCTTGCTCAATGGATCCTCATACTGGTCTGATCTAGCTCAACAGGACCATGTATCTCAATGTCCAGTTCCCAAAAATCCACTCAAACACCCTTCCCTTCTCGGAAAACTAATCAATGGACTGGTGGCAAAAATATGAATATGTAACAAACACAAGAGAGACAAAGAACTCAGGTTGTCTAGCCTCCAGCCAAAAAAAACTGTAGAAAACTCAGCTCTCCGAAGACCAGTTTGTGAACTCCGGGGAGATCAGTGCGATAGAGGCTGGTTCTGAGTTCACCCAGTGTTGACCCCGGGCTCGACGCTGACTTTGATTGTGGCTGTCTCGAACTTTGATTTTGCAAATTTTCAATAAATTCCTTATTGATAAATTTGGCTGATTCCATTTATAACACAGAGGTTTAATGGAACCTTCAGGAGACATTTTGGACCAGTGCTGGAACCAGTGCAAAGCAGCACCTTGATTCATTACCTCCCTGCGCTAGGCTTAGAAATTGCATATGCTGAGCTCTGTTTGGCGAACTCAGATTGAAATAACAGCTGGGAACATTGTAGCCTGTGAGAGAACCTGAGTTTGGCAATTAAAACCAAGGCAGCTTTCTTTCATCTCTCCGTAACTGCAGTTAACATGATGAGGATGCTGTGCTTAGGGCCCATGCCACCCTGGGCTTGCTGAACTGGTGAAACCATTGCTGGACAATGTTACGTGTAGGTGTGAGCTCAATCCTGGATCATCTCAAGCTCTGTGAAATGTCAAGTCAAAATAAAGCCATTCTGCTCTTATAATTTTGATTTTTCAGCCCTTACTGTCCAAGGCTTTTCTAGGGGTAACTTCATCTTAGTGGCTGCTTTATTCATGCAGATGTTAACACTTGCAGCAACTTCACAGCTGTTGGGGTTTAGGTTTTTCTTTCCTTTTCTTTCCTTGTTACCTGTGGAATTTTTTCCCATTGAGTTGCTAAGAAGCACTAATGGCTGGGTGTTTGAGACAGCAGGGAGGGAACTTCGGAAGAGGACAACAGAGATGCTGCTGAGAGTAGGGAACTCACTGCAGCTGCTGGAGCCCATCTCGGTCCTTTTTCTTCTGCTGTGGGGTGAGCCTCTGCTCCTGGGAGCACCCATTAAACTGAGACCTTGTTATTGCCTACCTCACTAATGAAAGGGCCTGTCACCCTTTTCTAGAGTGTCTGGGGATCCTGAGCCTGCCCCTCTTTGCCCTGCTGGGAGGCAGGTTCCCCCCCCCCACCGCTGCTTCTTCAGCACTGCTCTGACTCTTTTTTTGCTACTCTGTAGCCTGCACCCTCTGCCTGCCAAAACCACCTGCGTCTTAGGCCACAGCTCTGGAGTTTCTGATACATCTCTTCCATCCCTTCCCATGTCGGACAAAGCTGCCATTACCGTGTGCTCCCAGAGCCCGCACCGCAGCGCCCCCTGCAGCCGCGTGGGGATCATCGCACCTGCTCTGCCTGCCAGGAGCCACCAGCGCCCCTGCTGGCTGTGACCAGAACTGCACCAAGGGGAAAGTGCCTGCAGTCAGGGAAGCTGTTTCTGCGTTCCTGGTTCCATTTTGTTGTTAATGCTGTAGTTGTTATTGTTTGTTTGCCTGGTTATACATACCAGTAAAGAACTGTTATTCCTATCCCCATACCTTTGCCTGAGAGCCCCTTAATTTCAAAATTATGATAATTCAGAGGGAAGGAATTTGCATTCTCCATTCCAAAAGAGGCTCCTGCCTTCCCTAGCAGATACCGGTCTTTCAAACTAAGACAACAGCTCACTCTGCCGAACTCCTTACAGCATCGCTGGAGCCCGTCTCTTTGACTTCTTCCAGCACCAGCACAGAGTTATCTCTCTGAGCTGAAAAATGGGGCCCAAGGCATGTGTTGCTTTTGGTACCAAGTTCAGAGTCATTGCTCTTTCAGTGCAAGGGACATGTATGGGAATGGTATGGCATGAGGAGTAATGGCATAGGAAGGGATGGGTGAAAGAAGTAAAGTTCAACTACAACTCACTTTGGTGGTAAGTCAACTGGTGTGATTGATATAGAAGAAAGGGTAGGAAGCCATGGGGAATTTAAGGAAGAAAACCCTGCAGAACAGATTTCTTTGCAATGTGGGAAGGCTGGCAGTAAGTCATAGTAACAGTAACTATGAGAGACTTGGCTATTTCAGTTCTGCTGACTGCTTTATTATGAACAAGCTGTTAGCACAGTCCATCTTAAGTCCAATGTTTAAAACCCCCATCTAAAGGCCAAGAAAGTCACAGCTGAGATTACACTTTCCTGAGTTGAGGTTGTGCTTCTGGCTAAATTTGTTTGGAGCCAAAAATTTTTTCATCCCTTTCTAATGGCTGACATAATTCTTAAAAATCCATTGTTTATCTGACCTTTTCCTTACCTGTTAGAAAATTTTCTGGTGATATTTTCTTTCCTCAGTTCAATGCTTTGAAGTATTACACACATAATTTGGCAGGAGGCAGCTTTCTGTTAGGAAGACACATTGCACCAGCTCTCTAAAAGTGTGCTCAAACTTGGCTACGTTACAAGCACTTGAAAATACAGTTTGCGTGCACTTGATAGAGCTCTCAGTTTTTCATCTAAAATTCCCCCGAAATGTCTGAGTGGAGCAGGTGGTGGTTATTGCTGGCTGCCAGGGGCTGCTAAGGGTGAGTGACAAGTGTGAAGCTGGTTTTGCCATGCACCCCCTGCCCCTTCCAGCGCCAAAATGGTTGAGGGGGAAGCCATCTGAGTGAAGGCAAAATAGACAAAAGAGTGTCACAGCACAGCTAGTCTGTAGCCAGACAAGATAAATCTAGCCATAATATAAGCCTGGCTCATTCTAGAAAATAAGTAAAACAAGTCCCTGGGTGAGCAATGATGGCATAGATTTGAATTCAAACAGGGACCTTGGCCAATCATGTTCAATCCAGAATGCAGACATATCACTAGCTAAGGAGCTGGGTGGTGTCAAGACCCTGGCCAATCAGCTGTCCAAGCCTGGAAAATTTGAACCCCCTATATAAGAAGTTTCTGAACAATAAAACACGCTGTTGATGAATCCTGTTGTTTCTCTCTCTGACCAATAACCCCATGTAACAAAGAGAGATTGTGTGCTGAAAAATGGAGGTGGAGGAAGGATCAAAAAAGAAGTCTGAGACTAGGGTGGAAGACCATGTTTTCTAGGCTTAGAAGAGGCCACCAAAGAGGAAAGGTTTCTGGGGTCTTTGCCAGCACCAGCTCTGCTGTAGCCTGGGAGACGGACAGCCAGGGAATGAGAGTAGCAGGCTTCACACTAACCACTGTTGTTCCAAGAGGCTTTGCTCCTCCAGAATGAAAAACTGCTGAGGGTTGAATTCATCTACATCTGAGGTATTAAGGGGAAAGCAGTCAGCCTGCTGGGATTTGGACAAAAGAATTCTGAAAGCTTATGGAAATATTCGTGCTATGTGACCAGTCCTTCCTGGTTGGCTCAAGGCTTGAAGCAAAGAGGGAGGGAAGGAAGAGTGTTTCTTTGGCCATTGGAAGGGTTTCATCCCACCTTTGTGGAGAGAGGAGTATGTGATGCTGGTTAATTACTGAAACAGCAGTTTTCATAAACAGGCACTAATCTGTGACCTCCATGTCTAGGGTGCCAAAGTTGTCATCTTGCAGGAAGATCTACAGAAGCTGCTTGCAGCCTCAGCTGGGAGCTGGGCATGTGTGGGCAGCTGTGTGTGGCACTTTCTAGACTTTTCTCTTGTTTACCAACACTTAGAAGGTAATTTGCCTCCATTAGTGGCATCTCAGAGGGATGCTTTGGGGACAAATGACTGCCTGCTCCTCACCCATGCAGGCACTGATGACCACTGTGGAAAAGCCCATCTAAACCATTTTTATGAGTAGGCTGTGAACAGTAGGTGTCAAAATAGACTTTGAAGTAAAATGCTGTAATTAAAACCAGATTAATAAGTGATCATCATCTATTCTGTGCACTGAATAAAGGGAGATTCCTTCAAAAAGGAAATATAGCATGTAATTATAATTAAATATGATCTTATGGACAACATGGACAAAAGGTTCAACTAAAATTGCCTAAAAAAAAAAAGGCAACTCCTGCATTATCTTTTTCTGGATGCTTTGTTTTGCAATATTAATAAGTTTTTTTCCTTAAAGCTGCCTTTCTGTTTGTATTTCAGTGTCTTCACTCAAAGAATGGTGATGTCTGCATGCAACTTCTGTAATTCCACTTAGCTCATCTCTAAATTGACTGTGCACAAAGACATGCACCCAGCACAGCAGGGCAGCACTTAGCTAAAATTAATATGTATGGATTTGGAGGGTTTTTTTCCTAACTTGAAAATTGCTCAAAATATTACTTTATTGGAAAAAAAATTGCAAATTAGCATATTTCTTTCTTCAGAAGAATAATTACCCTTTGCTCTTTCTCTCTGTCAGAAAGAGATTTGTTGTCTATTGTTTCTTTGCTGGCTTTGAAAACTGTTCTTTTGACATTATGAGGCTATAGGACTTGTTCCACTCCTTTGCAGGACTGGCCATCTACTAGCCAAAAGTGGAGGAGCCATCAAGTTTGCAGGAAAAGATCCTTTACCAAGTCACGTTTTGGAAAGATGTCAATTGGGAAGTCAGTGTCAGTGTAGGGTTTTTTTTTCCTTAAGTTTATGTATTTCTCAGCTTGCAGCTTTGTTACATTATGTCAAGGGTGAACCATAGGAAGCAAAGTAGCTGGAGAGTTCCTATTCTGATGGTCTTCCAGGGTGACATTCATAAAAATTAAATCCACTTCCTGAATTCTGATCAACCATCCTTGTTAGAGCCCACAGGTGAATGATGGGAGTCCAACAGCCTTTGGCTTTAGCCAAGGTAAGCAAAACTGAAAGGACCTACATGGATATTTTTCAGGTGAAGTTCATATAGGTCAAGCTCAAAATAAAGTGAAACAGGTAAGGTAACATCCTTTTACTAGTAGGGTGATGAGGGCATGTCAACTGACATTCTTGGGACCAGATTTCCCATCTTTCCACTGTCATCTGAGTCATGGGTCATGGAAATCATTGTGGGAGGAAGCCCTTGATCACCTTTTATCATTCAACCATCTCCTGCTCAAGCCAACCCACTGAGTTGCAGCTGTCTCCTGAGACCTCACACTAGAGCTGTTTGAAATGTGGTGGGTACTCAAAGCCAACAGACTCCCAGGCTACACCACAAACAGGCTTCAGCTCTGGTAGCTCTCCTAGGCTGGACTTAACAAGAATGCTCTCTGTCCCATCAGCCACGTTGTTAATAACCTAAACTTTATCAGCCCCAGTGCAGATACCTGAGGGATGTCACTGGTGATCATCCACCAGCTGAACTCTGTACTGTTGATCCCACTTCTTTCAGCCCCACAATCTGAACAATCATCCACCCACTTTATCTGCTACCCTGCCAGTCTGTATGTCATTGATTTAGCCAAAAGGGTACTGTAGAAAATGGTGTTAAAGGCTTTACAGTGTCCAGGAAATAAATGAGACACGCTGATCTCATCCTATGAGGAGGTTGCCCTCAAAGAACAACCAGCTCTTCTGGGCCCCTTCACTCTCCAGGGCATCTCCCTTTGGGATCCTGCCAAGGAGATCCCTGGATGAAATGAAACCTGCTCTCCTGCAGGTAAGAGCAGTAATACTGTTTGTACTGCTGATTTCTTGCAGGATTTAGTATTTCACAGTTTCATAGTCACTGCAGACAAACTTAGCCTTGACCATCATATCTTGAACCAATTCTTCCTATTTTGTGAACAGCAAACCCAGTACAGCATCTCCTCCAGCTGTCTTATCAATCACCTGTGTCATGAAGCAGTCTTGAGCACACTCAAGAAAGCACCCAGATTGTGCCTGACCATGCAGTCCTTCAGTTAAAGCACACTGTGAGTTAGCCCTGAGGCCTGTGATTGTGTGGGATAGCTCTACTTTCTTCTCTCCTTTCCAAGTCTGTAGTGAGTGCCTGTCACAACACTGCCCACAGTGCTTTGCCACTTTCTCCTTGTCCACAGGCACTCAGATGGCCCATCACATCTCCCATGGCCAAGTTCAGGGCACTCCTCTTCACAGCACACAACCACTCCTCATGGTTTCTAGCCTGTTCTTGCTGAAGGCACTGTGCCCATTGTGGCATCTATCCAGGTGTGTGAACTACCCTAGCATGTCTCTGTAACTCAAAGGAAATCACAATTCTGCAGTTGTGTGGGAGCTGGTAATTCCCTCAGTTGTTTCCTATTCATTTAAAACTACTTGAGGCAAACCCTGACCCTGAGTCATGATGCTTTCAAAACAGTATCTTGCTGTGGAGACTCCAGCAAGACAACATCAGCACACAGATAATGAGCATGGAGGTGCCTCCCCTCCCAGGGGAAAGGACATCTGAGGCCCTGGCTGCACAACAGTGCTACCTGCTCAGCATTTTGCAGGTGCATTGCCTTGCAGTCTGAACTCTCCATTGCTGTTGCAGCAACTGTTTCATTAAGAGTTTTTCCTCTGATCATGCTGAGATCATAAATCAAGCTGTGATGGGTTTACTGCTTCTTTTTATCTAGAGCTGACTGTCCTAAGAGCAAGGTTTATTGATCTTCAATGGCAGAGATGCCAGGAGCACACAGCTGTGCTGCCTTTGGAAATACTTTGACCATATAATTTTGTTGGCATTACTGCTGCCCCAAAGGCTGGAAATCTGAGGCACCTTGTAATACATGTGACTTCCTTGTAGCTGAGCTGTGTTCTACAAAAACCAAGATCATTGTGCTGACTGACATTTGGAGTTTGATAGAATTTTTTAATCCTAGAAACATAAATTATTTTAAAAATCTCAGGTGACTGTTTTAAGCTAATTTCTGTAGTAAGTGCTTTCTGTAAGGGAATGTTTGATCTAACCTGAACTTTCTCAAGTTCCAGTGGAACCTATCCTTAGCCTGCAAACAGAAACCTGTATAATCTCTGTTTAGGAACTAATTTTTCCTTGGCTTTCCTGTACTAACAAGGTGACACACATTTAAACAAACTTCTTCCAAATTGCCCCATGAGAATTCAGCAAGACTGGTTGCTTGTGAACTTTTCTTTGTCTTTGAGAGAAGGCACCCAAACACCCACGGTTAACCCAGCCCTGCCCCACTGAGGGTATTATTAACACCAGCCACCACTTTCAGCAGCAACAGATGCCCCTGAGCTCTGGCTTTGGATGAAGAAGAGGAGGGTGGGGGGAGGGGAATGAACTCGTCACCACTCGCCTAAGGCTGAACTGAGCAGAGGAGGAGCTTATAGTTTGAGCCAAGTTTCACATTCAAAAGCCAGCAAGTGCAGGGAGAGAGGAGCAGCAGAAAAAAGGCAGTGTGGGGAAGAGGAGGAAGCAAGGAGAAAGGAGCAGCTGTCAGGGCAAGAAAGTGAGAGAGAGAAGATAAAAGGCAAAAGGAGGCAGTGACATTCTTAGGTCAAACGAGGAAGATCAAGCAGTAGACAGGCTACAAAATGGCATTGCTCCTGTGGCTGGGGTCCCAGCTGTCATCCATCTGGAGCAACATCTCTATACTGGCAGTTTTTCTTACAGTGTTTACTTTACTGCTAGACTATATGAAGCGCAGAAGGAAGTGGAGCTGTTACCCGCCAGGCCCAGCCTCACTGCCATTTGTGGGGACCATGTTCTCCATTGACTTCCGCAACCCCCACCGCTCCTTCAGCCAGGTAAGTGGCAGCCCCTGAACAAAATATTCCACATACAATCCACCATGGGCCCAGGAGGGGTGGGTCACACCCTGACAGCAGCTAGAGATAATAACATGGAGAATAGGAATTTTCATTTCCCCTGAAGTTCCTAGATAGAGCTTTAAGGCTAACTAGCAAAAAAATATAAAAGAATGTAAAAGTATGCACACAGGATGATAAACATAGCTGGAAACAGTGGATAAACAGATAATGAGGAATACAGTGGGTGTTTTGGCAAGTTATGTAACAAGAAACTGCACATGACCAAATAAAAGGTTCAAGGAAAGGTCACCTGTAATATTGAAGCACTCAGCGAGTAGGGCTCCCAGAGACACCTTTAGATGACCCTCTAGGACCTAAAAGGACTTCCAGTAGGAGGCAGATGCATATGTCCTAGGAAAAGTGATGTGTATGTAGTAGCTGGGAAGCACACTGCAATGAATATGTATGATCATGATGGAATAAATACCCTGTTGTAAAGTTTCATGACACTCATTCTTGTTACAGGAGCCCAGTGCTACAATAAAGAATACATGCTTTCTAATACTTCCAATTATGTTAGAAAGTTTATTTTTTGCCAACTTCACTGTCACTACTCTTGCACAAAGCTGAAGGCAATGCTCTGTCCAAAGTCCAGGATGAACCAAGTCACTGCCTAAGGACATTGACCTGGCCTGCACAGATAAAAGAAATAATCACACACCAACACTTCCCAACCTCTATCTTCCCATCTCTATATGAGCTTAGTGGGAGACCACTGCTGTTCCCCCAGTGATAGGTGCTGCTGACAGGTAGAGCTGATTGCCAGATTAACATGTGGGCAGGCTTGGAGGCAAAGGAGCAGAGGATATACAAACGAGGCAAGACAAACAAGTATCTGTGGGCTGGGAGTGTGGCTGCAGGAATGGCAGGCTTCCCTGCGAGCTGCTGAAGCATGCCTGCAGGTAGTTGACAGTTTTCAGTTAGAGACCTGCTTGTGGAATTTGCCCCAGCAGTAATGTCCAAAAACTCAGTAGCTTCCTGTTCAAAGTCAGGGCTTAGTTTTTCTCAAAGGGAAAACATAGCTTTCACAGCTTGCAGCAGATAAACCAGTGGTGTTTTGTGCTTCAGCTTGCAAACTCTAAAGGCTCTTTTTCCAGGACAGTGCTGTTCAGCTGCCTGTCCAAAACCTGCCAAGTGGAGAAAATATACCATCTGTATTATTTACTTACATGTAGTCCAAAAGCTTACCATTTTCAAATCATACCACATCAGGGTGATGCTAACCACAATCTTGACCAGTAATCATTTTTAATGACATATTTCTAGGGCCAGTGAAGTGCTAATTCCCTTTTCAAACCTACTGCAAATACAGTTTTAAGCACTTCAACTCCTTGCAATGCTACAGTGCAGAAATCAAGAATCTTAGCTTTTATGGGAAAAAAAAAAAAAAAAAANTATAAGAAAAAAAAAAAAAAAAAAAAAAAAAAAAAAAAAAAAAAAAAAAAAAAAAGTAAAAGAAAACTATTGGGTGCTGCTGCTATTGCATTGTCTTTAAACAATGTGCTTCTGAGCTTTGTTCAGTGTTCCTTACTAGCAGGGGAACTTTGACCTGCCTTCTCTATGTCCTGTTAAAGGCCTTGTGTACCTGGAGAAGACTTTGCTCCATGGCCAGCTCCCATGGCAAGAGTATGGCTGACAGGATTACCTGTGTAGCCATCCTGATTCAGCTTTATGAGGCTTAGAGATCACAACAGATGTAGGGTGTGTGCCAGTTACCAGTTGTACTAGTCGGGTACACTCCTTTTAGAGAGAAAGTTGACCTGAAACTCCAGTGTGGAATTGCCTTTACCAGCCATGTTTCCGGAAACCAGATTCTGGGTAGATCTTTAGGTACAAATGCATCTTTAAATAAAAATTACATATTAAGTTAGAAGTAGACTAACTCAAAGATTACATAGTCTTTCTGATCAAAATAAATAGAAACATTAGGAAATAATTCATTATTGAGTCTTTTAAAATCCCAAAAAAGGTTCTTGACAAAATTAAAAGTACTTGCAAAATGTTCATGACAACAGTTTGGCCAGGATAGGTGTATTCAAATTTTTTCTACTTACAGGGCATTGATCCCTGCTACAGCTGCTGCTTGGCACTGTTTGGAGCTGTTACACTGCAAAGATCAAGTGAAGTTCTCTAAATAAAAGTACCTTGAAGTTCACTAAATAGTAAAGACCCTATGGAAGGATATGGTGATATTTCTGATTTTCAGGGACATGCTTTTTTATTTTGGCAGCTTCAGAAGAAGTTTGGAAACATCTTCAGTCTCCAGAACTGCTGGACCAACCTGGTAGTGCTGAATGGATATAAAACAGTGAAAGAAGCCCTGGTCCACAAATCAGAGGACTTTGCTGACCGGCCACACTTTCCAATATATGAACATATAGGCTATGGAAAGAATTCTGAAGGTAAGTCCCATGAAAATGGACATTCCTTGATTGCACTAGCATGAGAAGAATTGGGTAGAGGCAAGATTTTCTCAGTACGGTGCACCTTCACATGTACCCCTAGTCAACCTGCTGTATGTCTGGCACCCTTTGGTGGTGACAAACTTGGATTTGATTAAGTGGGGGCTTCCCTTAGAGGTTGTAGTATGGCTCCAGCAAGCACACACTTCTTCAGCTGTGTAAGGACACTTATAAGTGGTACAACTTTTCAGCTCCCAACACCCACAAATCAGTGCTTATAGTGCTTATGTAAGACAAAATGTTTATGCAACATGTTACATATAAGTTGTTGCAAAAAAAATATAGTGACTTTCATTCAAGACAGAGTATTTTCCTGCATCCTGTCCACATCACATCCTCAGCTTCGATGTGGTGGCACAAGCTGCTGCCCAGTTCACACAAGCTATGGGAACAATGCTGGATGGTTTGGAGGGGTTATTCTTTTATCCTTAGCAGCCCCTGTTGCTCCCATTGAATCCCCCCTGCACCTCTGCCAACCATGCAGAGGCATTAGAAGGTGCAGTGATCCATGTCATAATTGCTGTCTGAACAAGCTGCACAAGGTCAAACTGTTCCATCTATCCACACAGACCTGTACCTCCAGACTGACAATTGCTGTTCTCTAGCAAAATTCACTTGATGTACAAGTGAGATATCTGGCATTTCTTGCTCATCCACAATTCCAGGGATTGTTCTAGCAAGATATGGGCATGTCTGGAAGGAGCTAAGGAGATTCACACTCTCTACACTGAGGAACTTCGGGATGGGAAAGAAATCCCTGGAGGAGCGAGTGGTAGAGGAAGCTGGATTTCTTTGTTCTTCAATCAAGTCTGAAGAAGGTTTGTGATATCCACAAGGATGGGTAAATCACAGAAAAAGGCAATAGAGTGATGCAGAGAGAAGTAATAATACAGCTTGTCCTGTTTGCATGCAGTGGTCTCTTTCCATGCAAATGCAGTTTTTCTAGTCTATGTGCACTCCTTGAAGCACGTCTGCTTTCCACAGTTGGACTACTGTAACACTAATCCATTTGAAACAGTAAACAAATAGGAAATTAGAAATAGAGAGGTTAAATAGTTATTCCCAGAGCTCAGTAACTCTAACCTCATGAAGTTTAGTGGAACATATTGATATTATCACATGCAATAAAAGTGCAACTGAGAGTTCACAGCCTGTCATCCAGACACAGAACAAAGTGTTACCTGTCAAGTCACAGAACAACCATGCAACTCAGTTTTTCTTGGGAGTTTTCTTCTTTAAATGTAGATCAACCAAATATTAGTAAGAATGAGATGATCTTCACTTCCTAGTGTGATGCTTTGAGTGGTTTGAGGGCTTCTCCTCCTGGTGTCATCAAGGTGGCATTTGTGTTTTCTCATTGCTGGCAGATCAGTTTAGTGTTGCTGAGCTTCATGGTTTGGTCTCCATCTCCATTTTCAGGTAAATCTTTTGATATACATATTCTTATAAATAATGCTGTCTGCAACATGATCTGCACCATTGTCTTTGGAGACCGTTTTGACTATGGTGATGAGACATTCAACAAGCTGTCACAGTTACTTCAAAATTCCTTGAATGAAGAAACTGGATTCTTGCCTCAGGTAAACGACAAGCTGTAAGAGTCTCTATTGCCTAAGAGAATTGTGTTTTCATAATTTTTCTTTTTTGCATCATGTAATATCTTCCCTCTCTCTCACTTTCTCTGGTTCTCACACCCCAGCTTCTTAACGTGGTTCCCATTTTGTTGCGCATCCCTGGAGTGCCACAGAAAGTCTTTCGAGCACAAAAGGAAGTAATCGACTTCATAGAAGTGGTCATAGATAAGCATATGAAGACCTGGGACCCTGTTTACACCCGAGATCTCACAGATGTGTTTTTAAAGGAAATGGAGAAGGTAGGGTGACACAAGCAGACCCTCCAGGGTCAGGAGTAGTTTCTTAGCCTCTTCAAGCTTGTAAAGCTGACTTTCCTCATAGAACTGCTTAAAACCTCTTACCAACTAATTTCCTATTTTTTCATTCCACATTGTATTTTGAGAAGAAAGGTATTCTTCATGCTATAGCCTCTTCTACTGTCTTAAGACACCACATTATCTGCTGATGTTCTTGTTTCCATTTTCTGCCTTCACATTTCCTTTAGAATCTAGGAACTTCCTTCTTTTCAGCCTACAAAAATTTGAAGGCTTTTAAAAGGCAATGATTGAGAATTTACTAATTGTCCTAAATTTACACCAGGGAATAAGTCAGCATACAAGATTCTGTATAATGTCAGTGCCTCAATGACTGATGCATCAAAATCAGTCACAATACTGGAGCAACAGATTGATTTCTTGGTGTCATTGCCCCATCAGTAGCCTGCCTTTAAACCAAGTTATGATTTGAAACTAGTGTCTCTGATATATATTTTTGAATTGCTTGATAAGAACTTGTTTGCTAGATATCAGAGGAAGGTCTAAATTTGAACTTCACTGAAGTTAAAATTCAAGTTTCCTTGAATTCAGTCAGGCACAGTCAGTATAAAATCAGAGATATTTGGGTCAGCCCGTCCATCTGCCATATGTTTCTGTGCATCAATTCACTAAATTTCAAGTGCCAGATGAGCAATATTAGTAGCAATTCTGCTTGTAAATCACTTCCACCATCCAAGTCATTGGGCTGGATTGCTGTTCTGCATAACAAACCCTGCCATGCTGTGGATGTCAGGCACCTCCAGCCATGCGTTGCCCCCCACAGCTCGTATGGGCAGAGCAACATGACCCGTGTTACTCTGCACTGAGCAATGCAGTATGGAGGTGGATGTGAGCCTGACCATGCTGCCTTGTTGGAGGTTGGATATTGTTTCCTTTGTGTTAATGAATTTTTTTTTTTGTTAGGTTGCTAGGAAACTAATTGCTGGGTACTTAACCAAAACAAAGGGGTGGCCAAGCAGGAGTTTTGGAGCTGATGTTTTCTGATAATGGGCCATTAACGCTCACCAATGACCTGACACATTACATCATCTCATTGGGAGATGCTCCACCCAGTGAGGAGGGACACCCAAGCATTCCTACCTAGATAAAAGGAGAGGTGGGCATGCCAGTTCATCCTGTTTTCCACTGGATTCCCTGAGGAAGACTGGACCCATCTCACCACCACTGGACTTTCTACAGGACCATCTCTACTCCACAGAACTGTACACCCTGACCAAGAGGGTGTCAGGGCACGTCCCTGACTCTCGTCAAGGGTTTTTAGAGTTTTTATTTGTTTTATTTGCATTTTTTTCTGTATTATTACATTCGTATTTTTAATATTCCTATTAAAGGACTTTTATTTCTATTCCCAAAACTTTGCCAGAAAGCCCCTAATTGCAAAATTATAATAATTTGCAGGAGGGGTTTACATTCTCTATTCAAAGGGAACTTCCAGCTTTTTGCTGGCAGATACCTGTCCTTTCAAAACCAGGACATGCCTTCTCTCATATCTCTCTTCTGTTCACTAACATCACCTGATAAGCCAGTTTGATAAATCCCTCTCCTGAGTTAACTTTGGTCAAGTCATTCCCAAACTCCCTTGTCTGAGATCTTTTACTGGAATAACAGTTGAGCCTTAAATGCATTATTAATTGCTATCCATATTACAACAGCATCTAAATATACATAATAACTTAACAGAAGCTAGTCTGTAGGAAAAGGAAGTGTAAAGAGGATTAGAAAAGACAAGCAGATGAACTCATGCAGAGAGCTTGTCATATCTCATATGCTAACAAATTTGAGCTCAATTAGCTTTTGGATGAGAGACCAGTTTTGCTGAAAGTAGTTTTGCAGACTTAACAGGCAGCAATAATCCTTTAACCTGATAACCCTGATCTTTTTTTTTTTTTTTTTTTTTTTTTTTTTTTTTTTTTTTTTTTTTTTCCCAATTGTAAGAAATTACCATGGCAGGAGCAGTAAAAATCTGTAATGTATAGCTAGAGATAACCCCCTTAAAATAATGCTCATTTTGCATTTGCCACATCAATGCAGCCTCCTCCTTACTCTGTGGCTTTTATCATCTGATTAAACCTGAATAACTATGTTCCACCTCCTCTGGGGGAAGATGTTACAGTGAGTGGCAAGGGCCTGCTGTTTGTTTGAGCTGAGTGCACAAGGTGTTAACTTCTGTCCTGAAGGCAGCGGTAGCATTCTTCTCTGAGTGTATTAGAAGTGTTTGAGGACCTTCAAATACAGGAGGTAACAGGGTTACAGAGCACATCAGTCATGCTCAGACTGTTGCCTGTGCTGTGCTCTACTCGCCCAATGAAAAACGAATATGTGTTAAAATATTGTTCTAGTGCCTCTCAGCACTTCTCTGGGCAGTGGTCTTCTTGCCCAGCAAATACCCCAGCTCCAATCACCCACTTTTTTGCTCTCCACAGGGTAAGGCAGCTGAAGAGAATGGTTTCCACTATAGCAACCTTCGTCTGGTGGCCGCAGACTTGTTTATAGCTGGTTCTGACACCACCTCCACCACTCTCCGTTGGGCATTGCTGTATATGCTTCTCCACCCAGAAATACAGAGTAAGTCAGAAACTTACTTACAGAAGTGTAGCCTCTTCCCTTCAAGACTTATTTTTCCACAAGGATTTTGCAATGAGGAACAGCTTTGATGATTGTTGGTCTAGCAGAAACACAGGAGAAGCACTTTGCAAACAGCTGTTCTGGCAGGGAGGTAGCCATGATAAAAAGACTGGAGTTTGAAGGGCAAGTTTGCTCTCACCTTCATTTTGAGGGCCTCACCTCACCTCTGGAGACTTGCATTGGTCAGTGTATCCTCTTCCAGTATGGGGAATAGATGCTGATTGGTTTAAATTCTCTAATGCTGTTTGCCCAGGTAGCCTTCAATCTGCATAGAGGAGGGGTAAGGTAGCATGTCAAGTGGCAAGGCCTTTATTAAACATACTATGAGCAAAGAACAGTTATACAGAGTCACTGGTCAACTGAAAAATGCCTTCCTGTCTGGTTTCTGTTTCTGTCTCTAACTGCTTGTCCTGTTCTCGCACAGTGCCTACAGTCTCATGCAGCCAGTCTTCCTTCAGCTTGTACCAGCTGCTTCTGGTTATCTAAGGGTCCTCTAATTCTTTATGTGTTCTGCTTTCAGGTAAGGTCCAGGCAGAGATTGATGAAGTGATTGGCAGAGAGAGAGCCCCCACCCTGAAGGACCAAGCAAGCATGCCTTACACTAATGCTGTGATCCATGAAGCACAACGATGCGGGGATATTGCTCCTGTTGGGCTACCTCACATGACATACCGGGACACCAAGTTACAAGGCTTCTTTATTCCCAAGGTGACCGTGACTAGATAAGCAATACAGCAGCCTCTCCTTGTGCAGATGCCAGGCATGGGGTGGGGATGATCATGATCCCATCCAACCCTGTAGTGTTGCACTTCCAGCCCCAATTACAGTCACTGTTGAGCACTAAAATAGGATATTTTGAAATGCTAAATTCAAGTAGATGGTCATATCTGTATTCTAGACTTATGCTTGCTGTATGGGAACACAACTGCAGTGGAAGCTCAGTCCAAAGGTTTCCTTTTCTCTCGATGAGCCGTGATATTCACTGCCTGTCAGAAGAAGCCTGACGGGCTTTCTGGAGGCACTCAACTTACTGGCTTTCCTGAGATGGTAGTAGTTAAATTCCGACCTCTGAAGCTACTCAAATGCCATTGGCATTCAGACCAATTCTGCTGTGACAAGCAGCTGCCCTGGCAGCAGTGTCAGAATTCAAGCCTGGGATATTTTTGTATTTTTTTGTAGCCGTGTGGTATCTCCTCTGGTTTAGAACCTTGACATGTGAAACAGGAAAGCTTTGCGATTTTCCACGGTCCTTGTAAAAGTTGGTCTTTGAAGTCTGTCAGTCAGCTTTTTCTCTACAGCTATAAAACAAGTCCAGGAGGATCTGAGAAGCAGAGGCTCTTTCCACTGTGTAACTGTGAAATTGGTATTTGCATGCAACAGCCTTTGTAAGGATACAAATTGCAAAAGTTCAGGTGCTTCAGAGAGTAGGGCAGGCACCATATGCCATTGGAAAAGGGTCCTGCTTTACCTCTGCATCAAATAAGACGCAGAAGTAGAAATTGGAGCTATTAGATGGGAGACACAGACTAAAGAGGGACCAGCACTGTTCCGTTGTGCCACTGTTCCGTTGTTCTCACTTAAATTGTTTCCTCTTGTGGGGGTGTGCAGGGGACGACAGTCATCACCAACTTGTCTTCCGTGCTGAAGGATGAGACAGTCTGGGAGAAACCAAACCAATTCTATCCCGAACACTTCCTGGATGTGAAGGGGCAGTTTGTGAAACCAGAGGCCTTCCTGCCCTTCTCAGCAGGTAAATCTGAGGGTTGGATCCAGCTGCAAGTCAGAAGCACAGCAGGAGGATGATCTGTTCCCCCTGCAGCAATTCTAGCATAGATTAGACACTTCCTATTCCCTCTATTGCAGGTCGCCGTGCCTGTCCAGGAGAACAGCTGGCCAGGATGGAGCTATTTCTCTTCTTTACCATTCTCCTGCAGAAATTCACTTTTGTCCTGCCTGAGGACCAGCCCCGGCCACGGGAGGATGGTCACTTTGCACTTACAAACTCTCCACACCCATACCTGTTGAAGGCTCTCCCAAGATAAGCGCGCACCACTCTCCTTTTATTCACAGACCACCACCCATCCAAACTCTGTCAGAAACACTGCAGGTCTAGGCAGGATCATGCCAGAAGGCAACATCTGTGTAAAGTAAGGATCTAGGCCAGTATCTTGTTTAGCTTAATTCTAGTTGTGGTTCTTGAATCAGACAAGAGAGCTTCAGCTTCAACAAGGTGACATTAAAATGTAGTTTAAGAGTAGTGCTTCTGAAAAATCTTACCATCCAAGACATACATGCCCCCTTCATTCCTTCCTGTTTCTTGTACTCTCCTGTATGTTGAACAAGTATTGCATTGTCTTTAATTTATAGCCTCAAATAAAGTTTTAATCCTGACAACCCTTATGCTACACCATTCCACCAGTAGGGGTAAATGCCAAGGAGTATATGAATAATCCATGTGGTGTTTCAGCCACAGAAGAAGGCAAGTTGTGAAATACAGAAATTTAGATAAATACATTTAAAGATAAATCCTGGTGTTTAGATTTACTGTCTCCTCTAATTAAAACTTCTTGTGTTTTTTTTGGTGTCACCAAAGTCAGCTCTTGGGCAGTTTTGGAACTCACAAAGGAATGGAGTTAAACTGTTTGAAACTGTATGGCCATAGATTTCAGAGTCACCTTTCTCTTTCTTCTCGCAATATTCCTGACAAATTGTTTTGCAAGATGTAAAGATATGTTGATGCTTAAATTAGCAGTAGCTCCCCTACCACATCTAAAAAGACAATACCACAAAGGAGCTCTTAGGTACAACTGTGTACAGTAGTAATTTTGTGTAATGGTAATTTTGGAAGCTGTAAAAGCTATTGAATTATATTAATTATATATAATATTACATATTATATAATTAAGATTTGATCTTCAGCAGGAACTGCACATTTATGCTTTTCTTCTACAAAATAAGTTGGAAGAATAAAACTAATGTGAAATCTTCTTTCTTACTCCTCCTCTTTGTGGTTGCATCAGTACTGTGGTGCTCCTGCCTCAGATACTCACCTGAGATTTCTCTCCTCACACTCAGCACCACACCTGCGTCTTTCAAGATCATTTCAGTGTTACTCTTCTGGTCTGTTCAATGACACTGAACTGAATGTGTTCGGATTTATAGTGGCCAGCACATACCCAAGTGCGTTTAAAGATAACTTAACTTTAGAGAGGGTCCCGGCACTCGTGATTTGGATAAAAACGTGAGTATAGCTAGAGTAGGGACTGCCTTTTCTAGCATGCAAGAGTGTACTGAGAGAAAGTCCAGCTACAATACCGAAGTGCAATAGACTGCGGCGTTCCGGGGGAAAAGGCAACGAATTGATGGTTCCAAATCACAGCCCCCGCCCTGCCCTGAGGGAGGAGCGGGCTCTGAGGGGCGGTGCGGACCCGACGGCGGCAGGAGGCGGGGCCCAAAATGGGGCCGCCCATCAGCGGCACCACCCCTTGCAGCAGTGGCGATTGGCATTTCCTCCGACCAAGCGGATGGGAGGCGGCCGGCCCGGAAGGGCGGAGTGGCAGCTCAGCTGGCCAATAGGGCGGGGCTGCCGTGCCCTGCGCGTTCCCGCGGGCGGCGCGGGAGGTGGGGGTGGCAGCAAGATGGCGGTGGCGGGCAAGGGAGTGGTATCGGCCGCCGTCAAGCCAATCTTCAGCCGGAACCTGGGCGAGGCGAAGCGGCGCGTCAGGGAGCTGTATCGGGCCTGGTACCGCGAGGTGCCCAACACGGGTGGGTGAGGGACGCGGGGCCTGCCGCGCGAGCTCAAGGTCGGAACGGCCTTAATGACATTGGTGACGCCGGAGGGCATCGCATGAACTTGTGAGAGTGTAGCGATTTTTAGGGTTGAGTTACGTGTTGCTGATGGAACAAGTGCGGAGCGACGTGGATGACCGCAGTAGGTGTTGTGTTTCTCTTAGTGCACCTGTACCAGCTGGACATCACGGTGAAACAGGGGCGTAACAAGGTGCGAGAGATGTTCATGAAGAATGCTCACGTTACGGATCCACGCGTGATAGACATGTTGGTTATTAAGGTACAAACAGCTATTTCTGATTCGTTGAAGCTGCAGAGAATGTGGATGACTGGGGGTGAATGTGATGGGGAGAGGGACAACTTTGTATCAGCCTTACAGAGTCGTTGTCTCTTGCAGTTGGATTGGTATATCTATGTCAGCAAACCTGTTGATAAGGGATCAGGTGGCTTTAGAATTCAGCAAGTGTATATCAAGCAAAGTGGCAGTTAAAATACTAAGTTTTTCTTTATTTTTGTTGCTTGCTTGCTTGTCCTCTTTTAACAACAGCAATCAAAGAGAAAATAGGTGCTGCTCAGTAATTTAGTATTAAAAATTAACTTTCTCCCCTCTACAGTACTTCATTGGATTGGAAAATAGTTTTCTTCACTGATTCTGAAACATATATTACAGTGTCAGTACTTGGTGGAAAGCTGTTTTTGGTGGCAGAACACGCCAACTCTGTAACACAGCTGGTGGTGTTTACAGGCCTGAGAGATCTGCCTGCTTCAAAGCAATCATCAGCATAACAGGCTTCAAAATGTGTCTGAGCAACATTAACTGACCTCTACAGTTCTAATGCATTAGAAAGCTTCCAAACAAGGACTGCCATGCTCACCTGTTTTGTTTCTTGCATTTCAAGACAATTACTCTGCATTTACATGATGAAACAATCTGGAAACAGAATCCTAGGTAGTGTGGTAGGTGACAGTTCCAGGCAGTCTCATCTTGCTCTGTGCTACCAGCCTATAAAACCAGTACAAAAGAATGGAATAGTGAAAAAGTTGCTTGTCTCAGTGGCAGTGATACTGATGCAAAGCACTTGGCAGCAAGTGTTGCTGTTCACCCAAATTCAGTAGAGGTGCTCAAAAGTTAGAATGTTGTGTAAAATTTTATGGGAGGTGCTGGTCAGGAGAGAAACAAAGCAGGTTTTAAAAAGGAGAGAGTCTCTTGCCTGTTTCACAGGGCTGGGAAGCTGTGCTGCAGAGAAATCAACTATTAACTTAAGTCACAAGGCAGGAACAGTGTATGTGTGTCACAATGTAGGTGATGCATGCAGGCTGTAGGACTACAGAACTGCTGATGCAGCTATTGTTTTCATAGGTGTTTTTAAGTGCATTCAAATAACTTTCACAGTACTGTGTGGTTAAACTTGGGCTCTAATTGCCAACTAGTCTAAAGTTCTTTTGTGTGTGCGCAGGGGAAAATGGAGCTTCAAGAAACCATTAATGTCTGGAAGCAGAGGACTCACGTCATGAGGTACTTCCATGAGACAGAAACTCCACAACCTAAAGACTTTCTGTCCAGATTCTATGCGGGCCACAATCCCTGAGAAACTGACTCTGTGTCTACCTGCCTTATATTACAAATAAAGCTCTATACAACAGAAAAAAAATCCATACAAAGAAATTCTTTAGCATCTTAGAAGACTAATGTCTAGATGAATCCAGAGCATGTGCAAGTGATTATGATCTGTTTGAAGAGCTGTTATTTCCTAGTTTTGCCAGTGTATATTTTCAATTGATGGCATTTATGCTATCACTTGCTCTGGGGTATCTGCTGGATAACCACAACACAACCTGGCTGTGGGTCTTCGTGCTTAGCCTGCAGCCCCATCTGTAGATGTTGGCTCTGTGAGAAAAAGGGCAGGCCTTCAGAAAAGCCACCGTACTCACAGAAATATTCTTGTGCTTGAGGTACACATGTACTCAGGCAGTGTCTTGCAATTTCATGCTGACTTTTTTGACCTTGTTTCTTTAATTAGACATTAATCTCCTTAGTTTCTCACAGAGAATATATGAAATCCAGCAGGCAAATAAACCCTTGTGCCTTAAAACATCAGCAGAGTCTATTTTCTCTGCTGTAAAAAGAAAGTACTTTGAAAAAGGGGGGTTGTACTGTTTTCTAGAATAGGATGGCTCTGTAAGAGCTTCTGAAGCCTAGGAGAAGATGGTGTCCTACCATCACCTCATCCACTGAATCAGGAATTCCCTTTTGAGAGGGATAAGGAGAATTTATTTTCACTTGACAGAACAGGTTTTCAGTAAGTAACTTGGTGCTGGAGCTCTTCCAGATGTGACCAGCACTGGATGTTTGTAGTACACTCAAACTTTTTTTTTCTTTTCCCAGTCTAAATATCTTTTTATCCTCTAAGTACTGGGGCTTTCTTCCCCATGAGGACTGTAACACAGCACTTCTCAGGAGTGTGTACATAGGTACCTTGGGGCTCCAGGGTTGGAAAGCTTTTAAGGACAGGGCTAACAAAGTCAGGAGGGGCCCAGGAGGGACTATGGTACTATATGGCAGCATATAAAACAAGAGCACACACAGTTTGGCTCCCAAGAGCAGATAAGCTGGAACAACCACTTCTCAGGTGGCTTTGGACAAGGAGGGGGCAACTTAGATACCAAGTGACTCAAGAAGCTGACAGCTGCCTTTAGCTACAGGTCTTGAGGTTACTCCCTTTTCTCTCAGTAGTTATGCTGGAGAGTTATTGGGCAAACGTTAAAAGTTGTGCCAAAGAATAAGGGAACAAATGTGACTGTTGGAATTATACGCTGCTTCCAATTCAACAGCAATGCCAATAAGGAAGGAAGAAGTGGGCAGTCAAGGCCAGATCTAGTGACCAGAAACCATGAGATACTAGGACAATGCTGGCTTAAGAAAAATAACCTCTCAAGGTTTCATTTTGAGAGAACAGCTGGTGTGATGTGACCAAAGATACTCTTCCTGTGCCATAACAACACCCAAGACCTTTTAAGTCTATTATACAAGGATTTAAGTGCAATAGCAAACACTTTTGCGAAAAGAGGAGTTGAAATTCATACAGTGAAGAAAACAAATACATTAGGGCTCTTTCAGAAGGAAGTACTGAATTGCCTAGGAAATAGATACTTGGAGCCAGTGTTCAGAGATTAAATGCTGTAAAACGTGAGCAAGTTCATTTGCAACTTGTGATCTCAACCTTTTACCAAAGCTACTCAAAGTTTTAAACTCTGTGATGATAATACTGTCTTTCATCTTCAGTGAGGTGAAGTTAATGACACAGTCCCCACCAGACACAGCTGCTAGGTTGTTGAACCACAGTGCCAGTGTCGATGTGCACTTCATTCTTTAACAGGGCTGTGTTGTGGGGCCGCTGCTTCCCCTAGGATTCCTCGTCCTGTAGATCAGTACTGACTTACTGAAAGGACTCAAAAGAGAAAATAAGCATGAGGAGAGCCTCCCTACTGGAACAGATGTACAGAGATTGAAAAGTTAAGACAGAAATGCTAGGACACAGGCAAATAATGTATAAAAACACAGGACCAAAGTTGCACGTCAATCTCTTGATATTTAATTAAATGTTTCTCATGTTGCTAATTAAAGGCATCCCAAGCAGTCTTTGACGAGGTGAGCATGTGTGTGAAAGGATGCAGGGCCTACCAGGCACTTCTTCAACCCTGATCTACAGATCTCCACCATACAGAGAGATGTGCAGGACACTCACTCCCAAAAGGGGATACAAAGCCCCCTATACCCTATAGGAAGGGCAAAACACAGGTGACAGATGTTGGAACCATTGTTTTGTCAATGGCTTTCTCCCTTCTGCTCTTCTGTTCCAGTGCTGCAAATAGAAAAACAAGATGTTACAGATACACTACTGAGCTGCAGTCTATATCCTCCTCCCAAAACCAATACAAGAGGGTTTACATAAAGGGGGTTTCCAACAGGCCAGTGCAGTCTTTGCAATCTTTTAAGTCTTAGCTTTTAGCAGCACAGCGCATGCTGGAAAACCCCGTATCAACTGCAATACATCCACCAAACTGACTATAAATCGACATTATTTACAACAACTTCTCCAAAACAGTTTCTTTGTTCTATAAAGAATCAAATACACCCAAACTCAAATCTTCACATAAGAGCAAGCTAAATAGAATAGAAAATGGTAGAAAGTGTAGTACAGTGCAGATAAAGATGAATTACTTCCATTCTTCCTTTCTGCAATGAGTCTGAGTGGTCCAGCTACTCCAGAGATCAGTGTTGTAACACCCACCAGACAGTTGGTTCTGATAGGTTCCACAATTCTTTTAAATTGTTCACTTATATCAGAATTTCACAGTATGAGATTCTGTTTTAAAAGAGTCATTCTCTGAGGTAGGAGAAGACCTTTAAACAGGTAAACAAGTAGAACAAAATAATGGAATTGTTTAGGTTGGAAAAGACGTCAAAGTTCATCGAGTCCCAATTGTTAACCCAGTACTGCCAAGGCCACTGCTAAACCATGTCCATAAATGCCTCATCTACACCTTGTTTAAATACCTCTAGGGCGTGACCACCATTTCCCTGGGCAGCCTGTTCCAATGCTGGACAACCCTCTCCCTGAAGAAATGTTTTCTAATATTCAATCTAAACCTCCCCTAGCACAAGCTGAGGCTACTTCCTCTTGTTCTGTTGCTTGTTACTTGGGAAAAGATACTGAACCCTACCTGGCTACAGCCTCCTTTCAGATAGTTGTAGAGTGATAAGCTCTCCCCTGAACCTTTTCACCACGCTGAACAGGCCCAGCTCCCTCAGCCACTCCTCGTAACAGGTGTGCTTCAGACCCCTCATCAGCTCTGTTGTCCTTTGGATGTGTAATGTAGGAACACTGAAGTCTCTGTTGTCTGCAGTATAGACCCTCACTGACTACATTTTATTTCTGATTCAGCTGACAAGATCTAGAACACCATCAGTTTTTCCAGTCTCTAAGAAATGCATGGTGTCAAGACTGGAGATACCAGTCTGGCTTACTCTGGTACAAAACAAAAAAAGTTCACAGTTAAAGGTATATCTGTGTCTGTGTGTTTAACTGCAAGTGCGTCTTTAAGCTGTTGCTGGTTTATTTCCTTGTCTGAGATTCTCCTCCCTGCCCCAAGCAAAACGAGAGGCATACAAATTAGATTGCTGGTATAGTTAATTACATACCCTTTAATCATCGTCATCATCATCCTCTGGGACAAAGATATCATGTTCTTCAAGTAAGGCTGCAAAGTTCTTACTGATCTGAGTACCAACATACAGGAAAGGGATCACGACGCTGAACACTCTGAGGAGGCCGAAGGGCGTCTGCAAGGAGTCCATTGTAAAAAGTGGGGTTTTACATCCAAGCAAGTGGCACTTTGGCTGAACCGGCGCGCTCCCGCCTCCACAGGCGCGCGGAGGGCGCAGGAAGCGGTCCGACGAACGATCTGCGTCCTAGTGCCGACCCGCGGTCACCGCACTGAGCTTTATTTTAGAATAATAGTATTACCAACACTCCCGCAGCAGCGAGAAGGACCCCGGGACAGGGAACGCCCGTGGCTTAAGGGGGAGGCTGTCGCCGGTGACAAAGGGTGGGTGTGATCTCCGCCTTACGCCGCAGCGCTGCCTCGCTCGCGAGGACGCGGGCCGGATGGACCCCGCCCGCTCCGGGGGCCGCTTCCGCCTCCCCGCCCACAGCGCCCGCTCATTGGTCCAAAGCACTGCGACTCNCGGGGCTCGGACCGGCTCACCCCAGCCCGCACGCCCCAAGCGAACCACGGACGCCGCCAGGAACCGCCCGGCTGCCGCTGCCATCATCCCTTCTGCCGCGACTCGCGGCCGAGCCCAGGCGTCACCTAGGCTCTCGCGAGGCTTGTGTGGAGGTGGTGAGATCGGCGCTGCGCATGCGCGGGTCGAGGCCGCGCCCCCTGCGGCCTGGGGGTGTTTCTCGATGCCCAGGGAGGGAGGGAGGGAGAGCCCGGGCCACCTCCCGATAAAGGGAAATCTGGACCGGGTGGGAATGGCCAGGCTTTGCAAACACGCCCGGCAGCTTCACGGCTCCATTGGCAGCGCACGGGCTACAAATCAAACCGGTTTATTCGGCTTCAGGGCATAAAATACAAACTCTAAACAATGTAATGAGATGCGTAATACAAGTTCCGCGTGTAAAACAAACTCTGAACAATGTAATGCAACGTATAATACAAGTTCCGCCTGTAAAACAAAGGCACATGCAAAACCGCCTCATATAAAAAGGAAGACGTACTACCTAAAATAGAAGCACCTTGAAAGGCAGGAGTTGCTCGTAGTATTTTTCCAGGTAATTGTACGGAGAGAACACAAGTTTGGTGTTGCTGGTGAAAGATGCCCCCGTGCATGTCAGCGGGGTTTGTTTTTTTTTTTCAGCTTCTCTGCAACGGCAGCCGAGAGAACATTGAGGGGTGGCTCCGCCAGGCACTATTAGTGCAGTAGCTACTGTAACGCAAAATGTCTGATACTGTCCATCACATGGCTAAGAGTGGCCACGGGTAAAACCTTCAGGTTACTCTTCATCTGGACTCAGTGGAAAACAGCAATTAAAAAAAAAGTGCAGAAATTACATATCACTGACTCAGATCTGAAATGCCAGCCTCAGAAAAATGTAAGGATTTAATCAACTATTTTAGCAAGTTTGGAAGCCCTTCTCAGCACAGCTCACAAAGGCCATGTCAGAATGGCCCTTCCTCTTAAATTTTAGCACTTTTTCCTCATTGCTTGTGCACTAAAGAAAACTCTTAGAAAAGGATCTAACTTCAGTATTTTAAGAAAAGTAACTAAAAGTACCTACTTGGAACCTGTTTAGATAAACATTCTATATTTAAAAAAAAAAAAAAAAAAAAAAAAAAAAAAAAAAAGGGGGAGGAAAATTTTTCAGANAAGTGGAGGAGGTGAAACAGTCCAAACATGAACGACTGGAGAAAAACCCTGGGTGGCATCAGTCTTATTTTGCTGCCAGGGACAATGTGCAGTGAAAACTCTTTGCCTTTCCTGTAACAATCTCTGCCTTCAGAAAGACAGACAGGCTGTTCCATTAGCCAGCTGGATGTTCAACCTCAGGAAGCTGAAATTCCAACCTCCTGCCTGGGGGCTGCTCCAAAGGCACTGCCAGCACAACCAATTCAGCTGGCCTGTCTGGATAGCCTCCATCTCCGAGGAGGCACTGCAGTACTCAGGCACTTCCTGTCTGATTAAGCAAGTGGCAGTGGCAGTGGTCATTAAAAATCTTGTACTGCCATACAAATTTGGGCATGGCTCCAATTATGGCCCTTTTCACTGAGAAAAGGGCCAACCCTGCTACAACAGTGGGATAGTGAGGAAACCCTGATCAAGTGCACCCAAAGTCACGCAGTGCTTTGGTGACTTAGCAAAGGCCCAGGCATGGATAACTGACTGGGCTGAGCATAAATGTGGATCAGTATTCAGCCATTTTCTTATCAGCACTGCAGAATGAACCACAAAATTACTCCAAACGTAACCAGACAGAAAGTAGGGTGTAGCGCCTGATTTGCAGGATTTGGGATTTAGTTGGGAGAGATACTAACGCAAAGGTAGGTAGCACGGAAATGCTGCTATTTGAATGGGACAGATTAGAGCATTAAATATAAGCTCTTTAGTAGTGTTACAGGCACAATCCTGGCTTATTAAAACAAACTAAACTTCTTAAAAGTGAAACAGCCCTTAAATGAATAATACTGTTGCAGTTTCAGTTTTGACAGAACTGGCTTTGTTAATTTATTCTCCCTTTCAAGTCACTCCCAATTCTTGGTTCTCATGTAGGAACTGCCACTACATTTTGGTTTGTTTTGGAAGTTGAGTCTTTACTGTCAGTCTGCTTTATGTTAATGTGAGACATCAAGAATATTCTCTCCATATTACATTAAAACAAACAAACAAAAAACCCACAGGAAAATGCTTGACAAATATGACCTTGGTCCCAAAATACCCCTGCTCAGAGCAAGGAGGCACCAGGTAGTGCAATCCCCTGATGCTGCTGCCCTGGCATGGGAAAAGGGAGACATCTGCAGCCAGGAATGCTACAGTACTGAAATTGTCAAGCAGCAGGGTAGGGAGGCAGAAATGGCCCCTATGTCCAACCAGCTGAGCTGCTGATGAAGGCAGGGCCTTGCCTCATGGCCACCTGCTCCTGATTTTCTGGAACTTTTTCACAAAAGAACAAAAATAATCCTCCCAAACCTGAAGAGCCTTACTGTGAAGTTATACAGCCATGAACCAGAGAGAACTGGATTGCATTACTCACAAGTGAAGGTTACAATCTCACTCCCCAAAGCAATTTGTAAGATCCAATTTAGGATCGGATTCCCTCTAATATACCATCAAGCCCTAATTAGGCAGGAGGCTGGAAGCTCATCATCCAAAACTACCAGAGACATATTTTTTAAAAGGCACCAAGAGTTAATAGAATTAATTTGATTTCTGCATTGGCTATCTCTACAGGCTGTTGCAAAGTAGGAAGCTGAGTGTGTTTAAGTCCAGAGAGATTCCAGCCAGTCATGACCCGAAATGGGCTTCTGCTTTCCTAGCAAAGCTCATTAATAAAACAGAAAAATAGAAAACAAGTTTAACATATTTAAATGGGAAACATGCAACTAGGTAAGGGAAATTTTTTAACCCCATCACAAGGGTGGTCTAGTCCCTGGACTTGGCACCCACCTACTTGTACCATGTGCCTTATGGCCAGGGTTTCTGACCTACTGATGGACAAGTCTGTTTCCATAGTGAGGCAACAGGCATGCCTCCCTGCAGCCCTCCCAGCCTGCTGGGAGGATAGGATGTGTTGCAGAGATCAGCCAAGCAATGCTGACATGAAATCGGAGGGAAGTGCCGGCAGGCCAGGTGCAGGCTTGGTAGAAGGCAGCGATATGGCTTTGACGCTGGAGAGGCAAGCCCGGACACTGTCAACACCCATAACTCTCTCACACCTTCATGTCTCCTAATGAGAATAGCCCTCTCTCCTTCCCCACTCCTTTAAAGCCTCTCCTCCAACTGCACAGCACTGCCAGGAGCTGGGCAGAGCCACTGTTGTGGCTCTGAGAGAGGTCCTGCAGGAGTGTGGCTCTAGACACCCTCTTGGGCAAGCAGCCCGATGAGCCGACCGAGCCCTATATGGCACTTTGCAGGGGCTGTGGTCTAAGCAAAGGCTGAGAAATTTTCTTCTGCCCAGGCAAAAAGGCTTTAGCATCCCTGTTTAGGAACAGGAAAACCTTGAGCCAGAATATTAGCAGGCTTGGTTACCACTTGACAGAGTCCAGATCAGCCCTGGGGAGCTCCTGGTGTCCTCAGTGTGGCTTCAGGCCAAGCTCCGTGTCTCCATTTCAGGCTTGCTGCTGAGTATGAGCACACAAAGACACAGTTGCAAGACCATGATAATCAACATCCTGAAGGATTTAGCTGGAAGAAGAGTTAGTGCAGATGAACGTAAAAAACAATCAAAAGTCCCAGCTGCTGGGCCAGCAACAGCTGCACTGGCTTATATGTCCTGTAGTGAGAGGCACAAGGCTGAAGGCACAAAACAAAAGAAAACTAGTGAAGGAGAGGTAGGGGATGAAACACCCAGAGCAGCCACCATGTCAGGACAAAAAGTAGCCAAGCCCGTTGGCTGAGGTTTCATTGTGTATGTGCTGATTTGGTCAGCTCTTACTTCCAGCAGAGAGAGTTTAATTAAATGTGGCTCCCCTGGTATTATACACTCTCTGGCTGTATAAAGCCTTATGGGAATTGAATGTGAGATTTAGAGGAGATTTGAGTTCCTCCCAAGTGAAGCATACATACACCACACACTCAGCCATTCATGAGGGCAGGGGGCAAACAGCACCCCTCACTTCACTCTTTCTGCATGCAGGACTGGCTGCTGGGCATCAGCTGGCCAGTGACTTGTGTCCTGTGCCCCCAGTCATGGGTGTCCCCTCATCTGCCTCTCCTGCCACTCCTGTCTCAGCACTGCGATCTCCAGCCCATACCAGTTGTGCAGCTTGGAGAAGCAGGTCGTTTCCGGTGACACTGGGGTCTCCAGTATGGCTGGTGAGAGGCCAGGTGCTGGGGATCCTGTGGCACTGCCGGTGGCCGAGCGCCGGCGTGGAGGCAGGGGCGGGGGTTTCGTTTGCCCTTCATCATGGTCAGTGCAGGTGGCCCCACTAGTGACACACCCACCACTACTCCATGTGGAGTAGCCATTCTCAAGGGTGGTGGGCTTCTCCTGGGGAGGCTGCAAGGCAGGGTTGGAGAGATGCCTCTTCCTGCCAGAGGATGAGGAGGATCTCCGTGGAGACCTATGGCAAGCAGCCAAGCTCTTGCAAGCCTCCTCCAGCTGCTTCTCCAGCTCCCTTACCACCAGCCGCATGTAGTCGAAGCTGGCCCGTGAGAGTGCCTTCACCCAGGCCTCCATGGCAGCCTGCCCATCGGCCACCAGCACATAAGCCCTGGCACCAGCGTCATCAAAGCGGATGGCAAAGGCAAACTCCTCCGTGGCCTCGCACAGCTCCACGGTGCAGCCCTCCAGGACTACCAGCCCCACAGGCTCCCGGCTCTCCCGCTCCTCAAAGTAGAAGAGGAGATTGCCCTTGAGGACGAACCAGCGGCGCTGGTAGGAGGTGCCATGGTGGTGGACATGGTGCCGCTCCACCCGCTTGCGCAGAAAGCCAACATGGTCGGCAGGGGAGTTGCAGGTGGCGTAGTGGGCCACACTACGCTCATTCAGCTTCATTGCCCCACCTAGGAGCAGAGGAAGAGAGGGGATGAGGTTTTCTTGGTGTTAGAAGTATGTCACTGGCCCCACCAGAAGAGGTCTGATCCTGCTTCCAGGGAAAAGCAGCCATGACTCCAGCAGCCACTGATACAGGACAGTGTCTAACCCAGCAGGTACCCCTACAAACGGCACGCTGGTTCCTTGCTGCTGCAAAGAGGAGGTCACTAACAGACACCTGCCTTCCCTGGGAACACCCAATACCGCTGTTTCATTTCTTATTCCACAAGTGACCTACTTTGCTGCGTTTTAATGGGACACGTCAAAGAAATTTTCCTCTCTGGCTGTGAGGCACTCATTTTGCTCTCTATTAGAAGGCAGGCTAAGGAGAGTGTTTCAGATCCAAGGGTCCTGGAACTCACACTTCTGCTCCCTTTCCCTACTCCCTGTCTCCATGCAGGACCACCCACCCCCACCAGCCCTCCTGGCAGCAGAACTCCCAGCTCCAGCAGGTTCACCAGCAGTGGGGTGCAAGGTGCCATACAGCTGTGCAGGTCAGACTGCAAACGTTTGCTGTCTTCCTTGGCCAGGCTCCCTAGCTGAGGATGTCTAAAGCTTCAGTGTGACGAGCACCATTCTTTGTTGGAGTAAAAGGATGAAGAAGAAGGAGTTACGAAACAACAGTTTGGGACTGACAGAGCTAAGAGATAAGAGCTGTATCACTCCCACCCCAGAAATCCAGGGTCCTCAGTGCAGGCAAGCTGCACTGGAAACTGGGATGGCAAAACTGGGGTAACATGCACTCTCTTCAAAGCCTGAGCCTTATCCCAGCTCAGGCCAGTGCTCCTATGGGTTTGTTTTCTGGCTCCCGGGTTTGTTTTGGGTTTATGAAAAGAAAAAATGTTTTGTAGAAGCTGTCAGTGCCCCATTTGTGGAGGACCTGTGGCAGGTGACTCAATAAGTCAAGGAGGACCAGAGCCTTGAAGGACAGCACCAGCACAATCTCTGCGAATTGTTCAATTGCAAAAGGATTTCTAACCATTAAAACTTCACACATGGAAATATAGAGAAAACAAACCATGGCCACCACTCTCAAGACACATTTGGGCAGTAGAGCTCCCCACTGCTGAGCACCATCCAGAATCCCTCACGGAGCCCCTCTCTCCCATCAGGGCTTGTGGGACATGGCTGAGGCCATGGGGGCATGGACCCCAGTTGAAAAGTGCCCAAGACCCCGATCAGACACAAAGAAAGGCCCTGGAGGTGCTCTGCCCTGAGGAGCTTCCAACCTGGAACACAGGCTGTGGACAGCCNGGCTCTGTGTCTTTGTGTGCGGGCGCACTCCTGTGCAATGGGGCTGCGTGTCTGTGTGTGTGTGCCCCTCCGTGTGTGTGTTCGCTCCTCCGTGTGTGCGTTCGTCGTGTGCCTGCGACCCCCGCGGCCCCGCGGCCGCTCCCACCCCGCTGCCGCCCTGCCCCGGCCC
>WEIU01020217.1:61180-137726 GCA_013389925.1 Aegithalos caudatus
CCCGCCGGCGGCCCGGGGAGAGAGCGGGGGGGCCGGGGACACCGCAGCCAGACTGGAGCCGCGTCGTCCTTATTTATTTAAAAAATGTGGATATTGATCTAATATCGATATCCAACCATGACGGACAAAAACTCTCTAACAGCTTAAAGTTAGAAAATGTATGTTTATTGCGATGACGGGCAGCGTGCGGGATAGCTCCCAAATACACACTGCAATTTACAAAAAATCAGTTCTTTTATTTACAAAAATGTTGAATATCCAAAACACAAATGCATATTCATAACCCCGGAAACGCCCATTCTCCGCTTCATATGGTAATTAGCTAAAAAGCTATTAAGCATGCGTAGTTTGATACGGGTCGGTGTGTCCATTTTGGGGAGGGGTCACCAAGAAGGAAGTAAAATGAGTCTTCTGACCTTTCTGCCTTTTTAAAGCATACCTGACAAATGAATCCTTGGTAGAACTTACAGTTTCCTGTGTTCAATGGGTTTTTTTTAAGCATGGGAAGTCTGCAACTGTTTTGTGTCCCTGATACCTGTTCACCACATTCTGTTTTTCGTTGCAAGCGCAGCTACACAAACATAAAATTGACAAACAAGGAGTTACTGGATCCGGGATAGTTTAGCTAAGATCCGGTTTCTGTTAACTACAAACAAATCTTATCTATCTACTTCAGCTAACTCAGCAACTTCTAATTTAACTATAATCTTCGCTTTCCTAAAATCCTTAATTCTTCAGAATTAATGTCTCACTTCCGCACACCGTCGCTCCGCCCGACACCTCTGCGGAGTCGCCACCTGGGGGGGACCTAAATCCCCCGCTCCCAGTCACTGTTGGGGGGCAGCAGGCACGGGGACGGCAGTGACAGGGTGCCAGTAATAGGGTGCAGCTGCAATTGGGGTGCAGTACGGGCTGGACGCAGTGCTGATGGGTACCAGCTATGCAGTACGGCAGCAGCGGGTGCAAAACAGACACGGTGCGACACTGACAGGGTCCAGAGAGGGTCAGCGATGCTAATGGGGTGGCACGGCTGTCGGGTGCGATACCAGCGAGGCGCGGTGGCTGGGGGCGGGCGGGAGGCGTGGGCGGCCGGTCAGCTGATGCGGATGGCATCATGTGAGCGGGGCCAGGCCGGGGCGCGGAGAGTGGTTCTGTCACCTCGCGGCAGCGATGGTACTGGGCGGGCTGGCGCTGGCCCTGGCGCTGGCGCTGCCCTGCGTGGCCCTGGAAAACGGGCTGGCGCGCACTCCTCCCATGGGCTGGATGTCCTGGGAGAGGTTCCGCTGCAACGTGGACTGCCAGACGGATCCCCGCAACTGCATCAGGTCAGCGGATGGGGCTCGGTCAGGTCGAACTTCCGGCCCGGGATGGCTCTAGCACCGTCTGCGTCCCTGGGACCCCGGGGTGGATAGTGCATGGGAAGCGGGAGGCTCAGACGCCCGGGTGCTGGGCCGGAGGGCTCTCAGAGCTGAAGGATGTGGCCAGGCTTTTTAGGCAGTTGGGGAAACGCTTCCCCCTCAATGAGGTCAATAAACACAGACACGGTTTAAATGGGAGCACTGGAGACCCTCCTATGGCCCGGACGAACCCTCCAGAGCCCCCAGTTGGGCCCCCAGCCCCCAAATCTCTCTGCCTACCTCAGCTGGTGAGGCACAAGGGTCGCAGGGTCTCATCCTGCAATGTCTCCCCAATCCACAGCGAGCAGCTCTTCTTTGAAATGGCAGACCGGATGGCAGAGGATGGCTGGAGGGAACTGGGCTATGAGTACATCAACATTGATGACTGCTGGTCTGCCAGGCAACGGGATGCAGCAGGACAGCTGGTTCCTGACCCCAAGAGATTTCCCAGCGGAATTAAGGCCCTGGCTGACTATGTGAGTTCCTGCTGGGGGCCACTGGGGATCTCTGTCCACATGCCAGTATGGTGGGAGAGCTGGAAAGGAATGGAGGGTCCTGGTACCTGGGAGACACCTTGGATTCTTTCATTTGATCCTTGCAGCTCTGCTCTCCTCACAGGTCCATGCCAGGGGCCTGAAGCTGGGTATTTATGGTGACCTGGGCATCTTCACTTGTGGGGGCTACCCAGGCACGATGTTGGAACATGTGAAGCAGGATGCCCAGACCTTTGCAGCGTGGGGTGTGGACATGCTGAAGCTGGATGGGTGCTACTCGTCTGCAGAGGAGCAGGCAAAGGGTAAAAGCTCGCCAGCCTCTGGCATTCCTCCCCCTGCTGCTTGGGTTGGGGTAGCTGGCCAGCAACACTCAGCCAGCCAGTTCTTCCTTTGTATCTCCTATTGCAACTGTTGGGAAAAGAGGTGGGAGTCTGTGTGCCTTGGAACTGGTGTAAGGAAGGAAGCCAGGCTAGCCTGGTATTCCCCTTGCTGGGTGGGCTGGGACAAAGACTGCTACTGGGACATGGGCTGCTACCAGCCACCCGCTTCACTGGTTGTCATCTTCTCTCCCTAAGGATACCCAGAAATGGCGAGGGCCTTGAATGCCACAGGCCGCCCCATTGTCTACTCCTGCAGCTGGCCAGCATATCAAGGGGGTCTTCCCCCCAAGGTAAGGGTTTCCCATCTGTTGGCAAGTTCCCATTGTGCCCTGGAGGAACTCTTGCTGGAGCACCAGGAGCAGGGTGTAACAACCCACTTTATTTTTCCACTCCTGGATGGTGCTGCAGGTCCCCAGAGGGAATATGGCCTTCCTGCCAGGCATCTAGGTACACTTGGGTGTCCCAGTATGGCTAGGTGATGGGGGTTTGTGGGAAGAAGGCTCTGGGGTGTATCCTCTCCATCCTACTCAGATGTGGGGTTGGTCCTGACAGTCTTCTTGTGAGACAATACTGTCTGGTTTCAGTGCTTGAAATAGGATAATCTTCCTAGTATATGTTTCTTGAGAATTGGTTGCACTCACATATTTCCTCTCTCACTTTCTGAGTCAGTCCTGAGCTTCTCCCATTTTTGTAGCTGACAGCTTATCCTATTTCCCCATGGCGTCTACAATTGTTTTGCCAGATATCCTATCATACTGGGGTGTGCCCAGAAATAGTGGGATATGACTCTGTCTTGCCTCCTTACCCTTCCCTCCTCACCCTTCTCCAGGTTCCTCTGCCTTTCACACACTTGCTGGACAGTGCAGCTCTCAACAATTCAGTGCTGCCCCTGCCTCCCCCACCTTGCAGAACAGTTATTTTTTCTCTCCTGCCTGACACTGTTCTCTTTGTCAGGTGAACTACACCATCCTGGCAGAGATCTGCAACCTATGGCGTAACTATGATGACATCCAGGACTCCTGGGACAGTGTACTTTCCATCATGGACTGGTTCTTCACAAACCAGGATGTGCTGCAGCCAGCAGCTGGCCCCGGTCACTGGAATGACCCAGACATGGTGCAGATGGGTAGTGGGTGCTTTGGTCCTGTTTGAGGATCAGGATCTCCAGATCTCCAGGGATCCCCCGCTGTGGCTGGGGCAAAGGAAGAGTTCCAGGAGCAGGAGCCCTGTTGCTGCAGAGGGAGAGCTGGTGTTGCCCTTGTCTAAGCTGTGGGAAAAACCCGTGGTTGCAATGAACCCTTCACCACTTGAGTTTTCCTGTCAAGTTCTCCAGGTGTTCTTGTCCTTCCCTTCATGGCCTGAAGGCAAATAGCAGTGAAAAAAGGGTGTTAATTGAGTGCATTTGAATGTATGTCATAGCAGGGATGAGAGCTCCCGCTGTGGGTAGTGGTGGACTACTTAAGGGGAAACAAAAGTGTGTGTGAGGTTTCCCTTGTGCGTTCTCTCCCAGCAGCTAGCAGCATCACGGGTGACAAGCAGACAAGTTTCTAACCTTTTTCTGCTTCTTCCACCTTTTCACCATCTCCCCTTCAGCTCATCATTGGAAACTTTGGCCTTAGCTATGAGCAGTCACGCTCCCAAATGGCTTTGTGGACAGTGATGGCAGCTCCCCTCCTCATGTCCACGGATCTCCGCACCATCTCCCCCGGTGCCAAGGAGATCCTGCAGAACCGCCTGATGATCCAAATCAACCAGGATCCCCTGGGAATCCAGGGGCGCAGGATTGTCAAGGTTAGTGGGAAAGCAGATGCATTTGGGAGACCAGAAGTAGCACAGAGCATCAAAATAAGGAGGTGAGAGAGAAGTGATGCAGAGAAACAGGAACAGAAGAGCTGTGGGATTTGTGGGCGTGCTGGTGTAGCAGCCCCACAGGGCAAAATCAGAAGTTACACTGCTCCTATCAGCTCTGCTTCACCCACCTATCCCCACCCCTAGGAGAAATCCCACATCGAGGTGTTTCTGCGCCCACTGTCCCAGGCTGCCAGTGCCCTTGTGTTCTTCAGCCGGAGGACAGATATGCCCTTCCGCTATACCACCAGCCTGGCCAAGCTCCACTTCCCTGAGGATGCTGTATATGAGGTGAGTCCCACTGACGCACTGCATAGCAGGGCAGTGCCACAGAACATGGATCCCCCTCTTCCCAGATCTCTATGCATTTTTGGGGGGTGAAAAGTAGTACTCTTACTCCATGCCTCTGGGATGAAGTGGCAGCTACCCACTGGGTCACTCTTCTGTTGCCCTGTCCCACTATAACATGCCAGTGACCACAGCTGGACCCCAAGATGAAAGGTGTGAAATTGTTGGTAGCTCCATCTCTCTCTTTCAGGTACAGGACGTGTATGTTGGGAAGATCATCGGGGCCTTAAAGACAGCAGACAACTTCTCAGTCATTATTAACCCCTCGGGAGTGGTGATGTGGTATCTCCGTCCCATGGCACTTCCGGTACAACCCTGGCATGTTGTCAGACAGCAAGCCCCTGGCAAGGGTTTCCACCCAGCCCTTCTGTGACAGGGCCCAGGGGGTGGGGTGTGGACCAGTGCCAGGGTAAGCCATGAAACCCCAGGGCATGTGGCTCTTCACTGCACAAATGCCTTTTAGGAATGCTAGGCAGTGACTATCCCCTGGTACCAGCTTGATGATGTCTGCTCCATCTGTGTAAATCACAAATTCTTGTTGCCCACTGCTTAAGGGTGTGGAGAGTATAGTGCCTCGGTGATTGCAAAGCCTTTTGAGATCCTCCTGTGGAAGATGCCATACAAGAATCCTGCCACTACTGAAGTGTGTCAGCTCTGACACCTGAGAACTAAATTGCTTTGAGCTGCGTACAACTGGCTGCAGTAGGGGATGTTTGAACTACACCTGTAGAAAGGCTTTGGGTACTTTACTATCTCCTAGAGTTGTGACATCCCCTTTTCCCTCCCCCCTCCAGAAGTGTGTGATGGCATTAACCTCAAGGTTAATAGCACACACTTTTGCTATAATCAGCTTGGTTTAGAATATGGGGCTGTCAACAGGGCTGCATCTCTCCCACATATCTCCACCAGGACCAAGAACTCTTGGAGGCATAATGGTCCTGTGCAGTGGGACTTTGCTTGGAGGCCTGATCCTGCTGCCACAATCATGGAGGCCAGCACTACTGCACTTGAATGTATGTGCTAGCATTGTATTAAAGCCCCTCTGGTAGAAGTTTACCACAGAGTAGAACAAAAATCTCCACGAGCCATGCACGACCCCAGGAGCCGTGCTGTGATACACACCAAAACCAAAGAGCCCATAGCACGTTGTGTAGGAGTGCTGGCAGGAGGAGGCTGATACTCAGTTGAGGTGGTCTTTCAGGTTGGGAGTTGGTCACAGGTGCCTCCAAGCTGAAAGTTGCATCCTTTCTCTAGAAGGAAATTTCTGCTAAAAGGGATATCAGATCCTGTAACCCTGCAGTTTTATTGTTGCAGGGATCAGGGATGTCCCGTGGTGGCCGCCTGGGGAAAACAGCTCCTGTGGTTTGTCCCACAGAGATACTTTCCCATGCACTGTGAATGGCACGGCTGCACCACAAAAGGCCAGGTCGAGGCTTGTCCCGGGCTCCAGGCAGTGTCAAATCCTAGAAGCGGCGGCACTGGCTATAGCAGGAAAAATCCTGCGTGGCCCTCTCAGAGAGGCAGGACAAGCAGTGGAGAAAGGAACCGGATCTGCTGAGATTTCGGTCCAGAGGTTTTAATAAGCCCGGCAGGGGCTCCTGAACATTGTAACAATCACACGGAACCCCGAACATGCCGGGGCCCCTGGTTTATGGGGGAGAGGGGCGGGGACAGGGAGTGACCCCTGCCAATCCCAGAGGGAGGGGGAGTGACCCAGGGGAGAAGGGCATGAGGGCATGCCAGGGGTCGAATCCCCTTTGGGGAGGGGGGCTATTTCTGTTTGGCCAATCCTTCGACGGCCCTCTCTGGAATCTCTCCAGGGGTGACAGGGAGACCCCCTATGTTAAAGTTAAGTCCCTTGGGATTGGCAGAGGTAACTTTGGGGTTGGGGGAGTGGGTAAGAAGGGATTGCCTAACACTGGGAGGGGAAAACCTACCTGGGAACACAATGCAACAGGATCCTACTGGCTGAAAACTCAGGGTTTCTCAGGGAAAGGCTTCTTATCCCAAGGGCCATTGCATCCACAGCTCTACCCTAAGGAGGAGCCTGCACTAATAAACTGAAAGTGTCAGGACACTTCTAAAGCTCTCAACTGCTTCACCTACATACAGCAGACCACCTGTTTAGTTAACGTAGGATTACAGGGTCATTACCTCAGAACAGGTACAACTATGCTAGGAAATAGAATTGGTGTGGGCCTGATATCTCTGAGCCTGAGAATGCTAGCTCTTCCCAAGGAAAACTTTCAACAATTTTCCTTTTTTTCCAAAACAACTTTGTGTAAACAATATTTCTTTCCCATAACAACCTCTCTGCCAGGTGTTGTTTGCTATTTCTTTTACTTAACCAATGGAGTGCGGTGTCAATTCTATGGACCAATAATGTGCCTTTTTAGCGCAGCATGTTATAAAAAGGCTGAATGAATTGTAAATAAAGCCTTCTGATTCTCTTCTGCTTGCTGACTGGAGTCAAGCATCTTTATTTCATGTCCTACTGCAACAAACTGGTTTCCTGTCAGAAACTGGACTGATGCAGAGTAGGAAATGGCTTTCCAGTAGTTACATCACGATCAGCAAGGCAGTGGCATTTCTTAGCACAAGGGGAAACAGATTTTACAGTCTATAGCCAAGTGCCATTTTCCTTATTATATGTTGATTTTTCCATTGCTAGAAAAAATTGCTGGTGAGGAGTTTCTTTTAAAGACTTTAAAGGCCTTCCCTCTGGTGTAATTTACATAGAAGAGTTGCTAAGAAATGCAACTGTAGTAAGTAGCAGTATGGTGACATGGCCCCTGCTACATGGAGTAATGGGACATGGATGGAACATGTGCCAGTTCTGGATACCTGGGCATAACCACAGGCACCAGCCAGCCTTCCACCCTTCCCAGGCAGCAAAGGGATAAGCCCGACCTCCTTCACTCCCCCCAGTTACTTGATTCCAGGTCCAGCTTAGCCACATACCAGGGAGAGAGAGGTACTGCCCACAGGTGACCCGAGGGAACAGCAGTAGTGGCTGTAGTTCATTCCAGCCTTCTGTCCAGTATGCAAGAAGTAAGGTCAACAGAACACACACACAACAGTAAACTGGCAGATTAAGTATCAACACTTCTGTATTAAAGTGCAATTCAAAAGTTACAAACATTCATGGATGATTTTTTTTTTTTTAATACAGAGTTGTTAGATTATTTCTAAGTCAGAAAGTGTTTATAGATAAGGAAACTTACTTCCCCTCATGTGGAACTGCTTTAGGAATTCATACTTTTAAGTTGTGCAAACCTGACTTGGAGGAGAGCCCTGCCATACAGGGAAGTAAGAGGGAAAACACTCCTTCCCCCTCCTTGTGAAGGTAGGGAGGCTGTAGGAAGAAGTACAATCACCCTATATGTAAAGGATCACAAGGGTGTCCACCAGAATAGACTCTTCAGAGCAGGTTTAAACTATGTCCTAAGGAAAAATGAAAGGTTGTGGCTGAGCAGCCAAGCATTAGTATCTCCCACGCAGACAGCAGTTCCCAGTCAAGGGCATTGCACCTGTAAGCAACCTACTCTGGCATTACACAGTGCCCACCTGCCCATGTTGCTCAGATGTGGGCACTTACAGCCTGGCTCCAGCAGCTGAAGGAAAATATGAAGGCCAGTTTTCCCCTGTGGAGGTAGCACACAGTGCAAGTTTGCTCAGCAGAGAGAGCCAGGGCTGCAGGACTTGTCTCCTGACAAAGCTAGTGCCAGGTCACCTGCCTAATGTAACATATTTTACTCCAAGGTGTGCACACTCAGCTGCTTGACACTGATCACTGCACAGATATGGGGCCTGCTCAGACAGGGAAAAGACAGACTGATCCTCAGGTCTATGATCTCACTGCCCTGAGGCATACCCTTGGTTTTGGCTACAAATACAGGTTGATTGGGACCCATCCCCTTCCCTCTTGTGTGGCCTAATGCTTCGTCTCTTCAAATGCACTTCTCAAGGTCATCACCCCTCAACAGATGCAACACAATACAGGATTTCCAAAGTCCCATCTCACACTGAGCTTCCCTAGAATTTAAGGAAATTTAACACCTTTCTAGGGCACCTGAGGATCTATAGAGGGAACCTCATAGCTCTCTACACCTCTCTTCCTGGACAGTGCTTCAGGAGTCAAAAGTTTGGCATTCCAAGTTGTTTTACTCCAACAAGATTCGAGAGCCTTCGCATTGTAGTCCTATATTAGTCATGTGATACAGTTTAATAATAAGTCCATTTCTCTCTTCAAGCCAATGGCAGGGTATAAGTTAGTCCTTCAACCCCATGAGATAAAGCAAGTAAGTAGGAAAGTGCTGTTGTCTTGCCTTGTATTGCCACTGACTCAATGTTTAAAGAGGGCAGGTGCTCAGCTGCCCAGCACTATACTGTAGAGAAACAGAGATCTAGAGATATGCTAACTTGAGGGGTACTAACAGCCAAACAGTCTTCAGGGAGAGAATGTGGGAAGCTAGTTGCAACTTCCTTCTGTTAGTTGTTCTTCTTATCCTCAGGAGGTGCATAAGGAGGTGGCTGATCCTGGAAAGAGATAAAGTAGAGTCAACAACCATCCTTGTTTTATGACCAGCTCTTTCCAGGCATTCCCAGGCTTGGCTCGCCAGAAATGAGTACCCTGCAGTGAGCTACAGACAGAACCAAGTTCTATGGTTTGAGCTGTCATTTCATCACACCATTCCTCTAGTATCAGCTATGTTCCATGATAAATGCTGTCTCCATAACATTTCTAAGAAAAGTCCCCTCAAAACCAAGTAACAAATGGTCTACTGTAAATGGACCACTTAATCTGTTATAAATGCCATCCTCCCTTCCAGGGATTTGTCTCTGTTGAAGCTCATAGCTCTGACCCAGCAGACAGCAAACCCTGGGCTGAGGGCCAGATTTGCTGTTCCATCAGTCTCCAGCCTGCCAGGGCCAAACAAGGCAGTGAGGGGCACAGCTAGACTGCCATGTACCAGATGGAGGCTACAGACAACCTACTGGCTGCCACTGACTGAACAGTAAGAGACCTCCTTGTCTCCATGCAGCCCAGAAAGAAAGCAAAACAGAAACCCATATGCCATCATCCTTAAGTGACCTATTTTTCTTTAACTCTCCTCATTTTCAGGCCCAATGGATTCAGAGAGCTCTGTGCCTTCCCTGTGCCCATGCAAGTCTGTTATGCCTTTAGGAGTACGACAGGTAGTAAATGGCTGTTACTGGATCAATCTTAAGGCCTTTTTCCTTTTCTGGCTAAAAATCTAACCAGCCTTCCTCATGGGAGCCTCCCTCCCAGAAGAATGCACACTTTCTGTGCACATTCAATATGCAAAATGATGGTACACTAGACTTTGCTAAGAAAGCAAAGCAGCATCTCTGCTAGTGCCAGAAGAGGGAGCAGGCACATGAAGACCAGGCTTGGTACTCACCATGGGCATGTACACATTGTGTGGGTTGGCAGGGTTGTAATATGCACTGGAAGCAGCTTCCATGGCCTTACTGCCTCCTGGAATGGAAGGAAAAGAAGGCACCCTAAATATCTCAGGCAATAGCCCTAGCCCCAGAGCCTTCTCCCCAGTCTCACCTCTTCCAAGGAGGCAACAAAGGCCCAAGGAGCCAACAGGAACTGCAGGAAGCTGGGTTAGAATTCAGACCAGCTCATGAAAGCTGGCTAGGGCTGACCACAAGCTGTGCAGTGCAAGGCTGAGCAGCTCCCTACAGAAAACTTGGAGCTCTTGCAACAGCTTCTCCACCCCATGCTGTACTCATGCCACCCTCAGCCCAAGCCCCCAGGCATCCTTTTGCACCTAGACACTGGCAACTGCCCAATCCCATTTACCTGGCATTCCTGGGCTCACCCAGGCTGGGGGAGCTGAGGGTCCTGCAGGAGGTGCCCCGGAGTAGGGTGGTGGAGATGGCATGTACATGGGGTTCATGTCTGGAAGTGGTGGGTAAATACCTGAAAAAGACAACACCAGGCTGATGCTTTGGACCACAAACCATAGGACAAAGGGGAGAGAGCTCACAGGCCCAACATTGCATTAGCTGGGGAGAAAAGCAGTGGTAAGGGAAGCTCTCCAGGCTTGGCAGGGATGCAAACAGCAAGGATTTGAGAATTTGCTAATGTCTGTCATGTCAACAGGCAGTAATTCTCTACCAAGGAGCAGCACAATTTGCAAACACAATTTTCATGTAGCTAGAACTATAGTGTTAAGTTGTCAAGGTTAGCATATATTGTCAAGGTTAGAGGGAAGCAGATGCATTTGGGAAAGCAGACAGAAGTAGCACAGAGCATCAAAATAAGGAGGGAGAGGGAAGCAATGTAGAGAAACAGGAGCAGGAGATGTGATCAACAGCATGTGACAGATTTCTGCAAGGACAAGGATCCTTGAAGGAGACAAAACTACAGCAACCCTCACCGTAATCCTCACTGTACCACAGTGATTTCTTCACAGCTATCAGACAAAGTCATCATTACACAACTTCCAAACCTGGAGTCTGGGCGTATGGATATCCCATGGGCTGTGGAACAGGTCCATAGGCGTTCACTGAAGGTGGTGCATAGGGATAAGGTCCATTTGGTAGCGGTGGGGCAGCGTAGCCTCCTGGCACAGGTGAGTAGCCCTCAGGGGCAGGCAGGGTGGGTGCATATGCTCCAGGAACAGAGGTGTATCCATAGCCAGGGTTCTGCAGAGGAACGCCACTGGAAGCTAAGGAACACATGTTTAGTAAGCCAGACATCTTTTCTTAAAACTAAATGTACAGAATAAAGCAAAAATAGTCCTGTTAACGCAGCACTGTTTCCCTTTATCTAGATTCACTACATAGTTCTGGCATAGTACTGTGCCTGAAAAGCATTAGTCACAGAGTTCTAAAGGAAACCAGACGCAAAAATACAACCTCACAGGACCCAGTCCTACCACAGAACTCTCACTGCTCGAAGAAAAGACCACTCTTAAGCAAGTAGCAGTACACCGTATTTTCCTTCTTTGTTTAATATACTTTCTTTCTGAAACAAGTACATTTTAAATGCACATTTCTTTAAAAAGAAAACTTTATCAGAAAAAAAGTACTTGTTCCTTAATTTGAAAATTTAGAAAATAAATTGTTTTTTAAAACCTGTTTTTCCCTGCTCCAAATGTGCATGTTAGCTTTCCCCATCCTACTGCACTATTTTAGAACTGAGCTGAGAGTAGGTAAGTGAAGCAAGTTTTCAGCATCACATATTTCAACTTTTTTCCAGGAGAAATAAGGTTCTGTAGAAACAGGTGGTCCATCTCAGGAGCCCAAACCCCAGAATATTCTGACTGCACAAAGCACTCAGATGAAATAAAGAAAAAGGACTGAAAGGGAAACCAAAAGCTCCCCTGGAAAGTGAAAAAAACCCCCAACTTTGCTGTGGAAGAGGGCCTAGGGTATCCCTCCTCCCATGAAGTTCAGAAGAAGCGCAATTTGCTTACTAGCTCAGCCAACCATGGAGGAACCACAGGATCTGAAAATCACTTACCACTAGAAGCAGCTTTCAACATCAGCTGTCCAAACTCAATGGCTCCTCCACTGTTGAAAGTCAGTTTAAATGTCCCCTGCCCTTCCCAGCCACCTAGAAGAGAGAATTAGATTTTAATTAGACTATTAGCCTCCTCAGTACCAGCCAAGACAGCAAAATTGTTTATACTTCAATTATTTTTTCTTCATTATTTCAAAACTATTTTTCATCCTATTACCAGGGAGAAAGAGTCATGGTACTGATATCAGACATCTTCCAAAGTAATATCTCAAGAGGATTAGGAATTTAGTTTTTTATGCTTTGAAAGTTATAGTCATGTAGAAGCAACTTACTCTAAATACATGGCTTTTTTTTCTTTCCTGAAAAGTTTAATAGAACCTAATAATGATCAGTGTAAAGACTGAATGTTTGTTTCACTGAGGATATTAACTGAAAGCCCTCAGATGAAGTTTTATTGATATCCTCAGTGAACTATAGATCAGGATCTGCAACTCAAGCTAGGATTTAAATCAAATGCAATATCTTTAATCTCATTGACACACAGAAGCTCAGACAGATTATTAAATGCTGAGGTATAATAGCAGTTTCTCAGAAAAAAAATTTCAAGGTGATGTCTTGCAAGTTAAGTAAGAGTGCTTTGTCTTCTTAGGGCTTTTTGGATTTGGTTGGGTTTTTTGGTGGAAGGCGCTTTGGGTTTTGGTGTTTTTAACAAAAAATGTGTCATCTAAGTATAAGATTTATCTTCCTTGTCTAATTAAATTAGTACCAAGAGAGATAGTCTCTTGGGGACAATGTAGAAATAAAGTATAGAAATTTATAATATGAGTCCATCATGGATAAAGTAATTCCTTTGGAGATTCACCTCTATAAAATCACCTTCTTAGTAAGACTTCCGCCCAAGAAAGTGGGCTGATCCACAATCCGAGAGGACCCAGTCACTTTAAAATATTGTTACAAACAGAAAGCCAAAAAAAACCCCAACAATTCAGATGCCATGAAAATGTACTTGAAAGGGGTCAAGAGGGAAAAAAATTGAACCAGGAGCCATGTTTCCAATCTCTGTTTATCTCTTGCAATTCCCCATGTTTGGTCATAAACACCACTGTTAAGTCTTACTGCACTTTCACAATCAAATTGGGATCAAAGGTAAATCAGTGATGGACAGCAGACTCCAAGATCCATGCAAACCATGTCCAAGGGGCTCCTGACTTCCTCAAAACCAAAAGTGGTTGCTAATTCTAATTCTGTGTATCAATAGCATGGACTGGTGCCTTGGTCATTTACCCACCCTTCCAGGTCAAAGACAGGAGAAAAACGAGCACGTTGGGAAACTGAATAAACATGATACACAGAGAAAGACAGAAGTTAAAAGAATTAAACAAAAGTCATCCTGGGCAAGTCAGTCCCTGGCCTGAGGGCAGCATGTAGCATGGTAGCAGCGCCCTAAGGTGCAGGAAAGGGATGTACCTCAGTGTGGACACACCAGCTATACCACACAGCTACTCTGCCTTTCCTGTGCACATAAGCTGGTCTGGGGTTCAGCAGAAAAAGCCCTGTAATGTTTGGGAAGAGTTCAATCTACAAAGCACCGGCACATACCTCCGGCCTCAGCCTGGATCTGTCCTTTGATGTAATTGGCAGAGAAAACAGGCTGCTCAATCGAGCATCCTTTCACCAAATAAAATGGCATCATGAAAGATAGCATAGGATCCTTGCCCTTGGACACAAAGATCATCTGCAAGACAGGAGGGAATGCTTCTGAATTACTTGAATTCAATAGAGAGAGTGATGATGGAGCTCTCATCATATCAGCATCCAAAATGAGGGTAACTTAAGCTCTAGTATGAGCATGCATTGAATTATTCCACAGCTTTAATACTGGGGATCCCCAACAGATTTGATGGCACACGGTGCACTCACCTGAAGCCTGTATATTCCAAAATAATAAACCACTTAAAACACGCCTGCACATTTACAGAGTTTTACTGTTCTGCTTTTTAAGGATAAGTTAAGCAAACTAAGTATCATTGACTGAAACATTATATGAAATATATTCTCCAGACAGTGACTTCCACAACTGCATGTGCCTTTGTAGGTGATTTGGATTGTGACATAGGTATGAACTATCCCATTTCCACCTTTTCTTCTCCTACATGGTGCTGTCAGTGGTTCCTTCCACAACAAAAATCCCTTCTCCTGTCATCAGCTAAGTTTCCGGTTTAAAGCTTACAAAATCCCCTGAGAAAGAAGCAACCCTGCTGGCATCAGACATACCCTGTAAGGGGTGAGATACAGCATTCCTTTCTTGGTGCCTTTGAAGATTTCAGGCTTGCCTGTCATGTCACTGAAGGAGAGCTCCACATCTTTACACTGTTTGAGGACACTGCAGGAAGAGATCAGACAGATTGGAGAGACAAACTTGTTAACAGCTCTGACACATACCCTCATCACACAGGGAAGAGAATAACACAGCAAACTCTGAATATTATCCCAAAGCCCTGCTGTGGGCCCTGCCATTTTGACTTTGAACAGAGAGGGATGATTTATGCAAACTGGAAGAATTCATCCTCTCATCTGAGACAAGCCCTGCTTCTCCTTCATAAAGGGCACCTTTAATACACAGGGGGGTTTCTGTCTCCAAAGGTGTCAGACTGAGGAACTCCACTCTGCACACAAAGACCCTCAGCCCAAAGATCAGGGCACAGAAAGGGCTGAGGTGTCAGAAACGATCCCCTTGATGCCAAGGTGTAATCTCAAAGCAATCCCCCCTCCCCAGTCCATGCTCAAATCAAGTCCACTGCGTTGGAAAGTAACACTGCTGTAACACCACACCCACTGTGCAAACTGAGGAAGTGGATGCACTGAAACCCTCACTGCTGAACCTGCCTCATATGACTTAAGTTTTTTGTAGTAAACAGTACATGTTAAGGAATGAAACAATGAGTCAGCAATATCAGCAGTGAAGTTATTATTGTTGGATATCTATGGGAACATTAGCAGAGTTTCCTAATGACACAAACCCATTTGAAAATTGTGAACACTGCAGGGTCAAGGGTATAGAAATACATGAAAAATTAAATATTTTCAGAAAAATATGAATCATCTTGGGAAAGCATGTCACTGAGTCTAAGGTGCAGATCTAAACATACCACACAGTAAGAAAATCTGCAGAATAAACAAAAGAACTTTGGGGGTGATAAACCTTCAGCAAGTTACAGTAACAGAAGACTCCAAGGTGTTCTATGGTTCAATGGCATGAAAATCAAAATGATAAAACCCTAAATCAGCACAAGCTTGAACAGGCTGGATCTAAAATAATCCTTATGTATTCTGTCTAGCATACTGTAGAAGTCAAATAAAGTCAGGAAACTGAGCAATTATTTGGGGAAGGGAGGAATCTGCAGGGCCACCATATGGAAAAACAACCAAATGCCCTATAGTTTCAGGCTGTTTGCTCTTTAGGGAAGAGAAGAACACTATAGGTGCATATGAAAAATGCAGCTACCTGAGAATTAAAACATTGAAAAATCTAGCTTTGATGAGAAAAAAACAACCTGACCAAGAAATTCTACTGGGACACTACTTCATAGCGGAGCTAGATGGAGATTCTCAGACTGGCAGAAAGGGACAGAGACAGCAGAGCTCTTTCCATTTCCAAAATGCAAGGGGGAAGCATATTATAAGCTAAATACAACCAAGTTTTTGACAGCTTTAATCTTACCAGAACACTCCCTCAATCATGTCATGTAGCAGCATTTCACATTATTTTGCCTCACTGGGAAGAATTTCTATGTAGTCATTGTAATGTCTACTGTTTTTCAGCTACTCACACAAGCTAATAACATGCAGCCATCACCACAGAGAGTAATTAGGCTGCTGAACCAGTCTGCACCTGCATGCCTGTCCAGGGCTGTCATGGGAGGCTGTGCACCCTGTGGAACCACACTGTGACTGAGCAGCATCTCAAAGAATGTATGGTTTTATGATCTCAAGCCAATGTTAAGGGTTGGAAGGGTTAAAGACTACCTAGTCCCAATCTCCCTGCCATGGCCATCTTCCACTAGATCACTTTGCTCAAGGCATTATCCAATCCAGCTTTGAACACTGCCAAGTCTGGGGCATCCACAGCTCATCTGGGCAACCTGTTCAGTGCTTCACCACCCTCACAGTAAAGAATTTCTTCCTAATGTCTAGCCTAAATTTCCCTTCTTTCAGCTTGTACCCATTACGCCCTGTCCTAGCACTGCAGCTCCTGATGAAGAGTCCCTCTGTGCCTTCCCTGTAGGTCCCATTCAGACACTGGAAGGTTGCAATGAAGTCTCCACACAACATTCTCTTCTCCAGGATGAACAGCCTCAACATTCTCAGCTTGTCTTCACAGAGAGAGTGCTTCATTCCTCTCACCAACTTCGTGGCTTCCTCTGGACTTGCTCCAACAGTTTCATATCCTTTTTATCTTGGGGACCCCAGAGCGGGATGCAGCACTCCAGGTGAGGTCATACCAGAGTGGAATACAGAGGCAGAATCATCTCCCTTGACCTTCTGCCCACGCTGCTTTTGATGTGGCCCAAGATTCAAAGGACAGAGAAATCTCCTTTAAACTGGCATGAGCTCAACATGTCAGAGGACTTTCCTGACTGAAGTATTAGGAGTCAGCTCCAAACTCAACACAAGATATAGCATATTTCTGGAGTGTAATTTTCCTATCGATCACCACACCCAAACCAATTCCTTTGATCCTTTTACTTCAATCCTTTATTGGGCATGGCGTTTCTAGGATTTCTCTTGCCAGGATGCTAGGGGCATCAACACGACCAAACTGAAGCCCAAGCCTGTTAAGCCGGTCTGTCAATCCCCGCTCGGGGCGAGGGCAGGCGTCGAGCAGCTGGCTGTGCTTCTAAGGAGAGGCGCTTCTCCGGGCAGAGGAACTTGAACTCAAGTTCCTTAACTATGAATTCAAGTGATCCAGGACTCCTACCTTAAATAATCTCTGCCTCTCTGACGTCACTAAGTGCATGACCTTACAAAAAAAAAAACACCAACCCAATCTCTTGACTTTTACAAGCGATGGCAGTCTCAGTCTTCACCCAGGACGCCCGCTAGAGCGGCTTTAAGGAACCCCGAGCTTCCGCGGTGAAGACAGGGCAGTTCTACGGACTCCAGCCAAGCCTGCTCCCCACTGCCCGCCCCAGCTCATCCTTAGCCTGCCAGGGAGCCTTTTAGTAACGCAGACCCCAGGCCGAGCCGGGCCTGCGCGGCCGGGCAGAAAACGGGGGTCGCCCCAGCGGGAACCTCCCCACCACCGGGCCCCGCCGTCCCGGCCCTGATGAGGGGACAGGGGGCGAGGAGGACCCGCCCGACCCCATGGCCCCCCCGGTACCTCTCGGCATTGGGGATGACGACACCACCCTCCTGCGAGTGGTTCCTGTTCAACGCCATCTTTGCCCCGCTAGCCCCGCCCCTGACCCGCTGGCGGCAGTGACGTCACACCCGCACGACCCCGCCCCCACGGTGTCCGCGCCAAGCGGAAGTAAGAGGGAAGCGAGGCGGAAGCGAGGCGGCGTTGGGTTGGTTTAATGGCCGCCGGTGGCGGCGGGGACGCTACAAGGGGCTGCCCGGCGCCGGGCCTCACAACGAACCACAGACGCTGGTGCCTATGCGCAGCTCTGCTCGCTCCTCTGCTCAGTGCAACCACGCCGGTTCACTGACGTGGTTGCCTCAGTGGAAGTTGTCCAGGATTTGCTGTGCTTAGCAAAGTTTTTCTGGCGAACGGCTCCTCTGGTGAACAGTTTGTGAGCCTCCGAATGCTCTGAATGGGTATCTCTGGTGTAAGGTTTAAACTCTTCCCTTCTGCACTATCACTCGGGATATCTCAGGGGAACAGCTGATTTGCTGTGATGATACTTGAACTCAGCTGGTGGTGCACGATTCTGGCTTTTTCCAGCTTATCCATTTGCAGAGACTTCTTCCCAACAGTATCTCCCGTTCTTGTGCCAAGTGGGATTTGTTTGTTTGTTTGTTTGCCATTTGTAGACTTCCTGATAGGTACACGGGATGTTGGTAGGATATTGGCATGAGCAGATGGCAGTGAGGAGTACCTGAGCTTATTTTACTCAGGAAGCTTTTACAGATCTTTTAGAAGTAGTCTATGATCCAACAAGAAATTACAGAGCAGGGTATTAAAACCACGTTATTACAAACAAAATTCCTAAACCTACAGGGCAAAACACGCAGCCTTGTCCTTGAAATTCACATTACAGGCAAAGGAAAGTCTCTCTCTTCTGTTGCATGGGTCTGCTTTGCTTTCTTTAAGCAGAGCAACATCGTGTCTCTGTCCTAACCTTAGGCCCAAAAGTCATAAAGATTACCGTTCTGCAGACCGGGGTGAAGGTGTCGGAATGTGACTTCGTGCTTCAGTGCTGTGAAGAAGCAGACCCCTGGCAGTGTCTTTGATGAGGATGTCTTTGATGTCCTTGGGCTGAGGAGGACAAATTGTATGGCAGGATGGGGTAACTGTGTGGCAGGATGGTTTCTGCAAGGGTCCATGATACGGCTGCTGGCACCAGTGACAAGGCTCCTGTTCCCTGCAGAGGCCTGGTGTGGGAGGAAGGGTGTATGCACACACGGCATACAGGAACACCAGGCACCGTGAATATGGGTGGTGAAAGGACTAGGAAGTGCTGGTATGGTCCTCGTATCCTAGTGGTGCTGATTTGTGTGGACAGGTGAGAGTGAAGAGAAGTGACAGTGACAGCACCAGAGAAAGCCACAAGATGGACATACGGTCCTGACAGTTTTGCTAAGGCTTGGAGATCCCTATTCCCAGCCCTGGCCCCCACGCAGCTCTGTCAACCAACATCAAGTTTGTTGTCTTCTTCCTCCCTCCAGTGCCATCCTTTCCAACCCCCATACTAAACCCCCCTCGCTTCCCCTTACTCGCAGGGCTGCCATGCGCCAGGCCATGGCATTCCACAGGTGTTTTAAGTGTGGCTGGCAACTCTCCTGGAGGGGACAGCCCCTGCCAGCCAGCCATGTGACATGCAGAGACAGGCAAACACTGCCAGCCTCAGGACATCTCTGGTCTTCTCCGCTCCTTCCTTCTGCCCAGACAGCCCTGACACTTTTGACCTCGCTCAGGGACACCCAGAAAACAGCTGACACACCTGCTAGACACAAGCACGTAGTCTTCAGGAAAGCTGTGCCTCTTTCTGCTCACAGGTCTTTACCTTCCCTCCAGGGAAAGGTGAAACAACAGCTTTGTCAGCAGGATATAAAAGTACATTGTTAAGAAGGTGTGAGAGCTTAGGAGAGGGAGGAAACAGCCTGGAAAAGAGGAATATGCAAGTACTTGGAGAAATGAAGGAGAGACTTAAAGGATAAAGAACAGAGAAAGTGAGACAGGGAAAGAAAGGAACGAAGAAAGCTATGGAGGGCTAAAAGGGAATGAGGACAAAAGCACAGGAGTGGAGGAGGACATGGGACAGTAAGAGAGCAGAGGAACAGCACTGCTGCAGTAGCAAATACAGCCATTTCAATGAGGAGAATGAGGAAGAGGTGTCTTGTGCCCCCACCCTGGCCCCGTGCTTCTCAATCCATGGCTGTTTGCACTTCTCCAAGATCCTCAAGGTGCTAGGCTAAGTGGAGCTGTCCCTGGAGGAGGTCCCAGCAGGCACCCCATGTGGTATTATCTTCCCTGTGCTCCCACAGCAGAGGAGCCACGTTGTGGGGAAAGGTTTGGTCAGGACTGGCTCAGTGCTGGTGGAGAGAGACCACTGCAATGGGAGATTGCAGCGGGGGCATGGGGTGATCCCATGAGTTGGGGTGACCCCAGCACAGATTGGTTTAATCTGCACAGAGTCAAATGCCTGTGACACAAGCATGGCTTTTGACCTTAGTGCTAGGCAGGGTAAATGCACCCTCTGCAGCAGGAACATATTCTTTTCCACTGGGTTTTGCTTCTTTTGGAAAATATATCAATTTTCCCCAAGTACTTTGATGCTTCTCAAATAGATGCTACAGGCCAAGAACTAATTCTGTCTACTCCCACCAGTCACTTGCTCTGAACCACAAAACATGCCAGTCTTCTCTCATCTACCCTGTTCCAAGCTGTCATTTCCCCTTGGGAAGCCACAGCAAGAAAAGGGGATAAAATGCCAGGCCACCATGCCCTCATGCCAACCAGCTGCCTTTACATCCATGGAAGATCCAAGAGAAATCTCTGCTGACATATCTTGAAACATGCATGCATCAGCTTCATCTCACCCAGAGTCTCTCCTTGCCATGTCTCCAAGTAATAAAAACAGGACCACAGCATGCCCCACACCTCCCCCCTTCAAAACCCATGCCCCTAGAAATCCTTCCCTCCCAACACTATTTCCCCCAGGCAAGACACACAGCTGAGACACAGAAAGAAAGGAAGCTGACAGACAATCCACTGTGCAAAAAACAAACCAAGAATGTGGACACTCTGGGAAGGATGGGGGAGATGCCTGTGTCCCTGTCTGGCACACAGGGGAGTACATGCATGCCTGCACACACTCACACTTGCATCCCCTCACTCCCATGGAGGATGTGCCACATGCTTCAGAGACAGGCCCATGGTTGAGTCAAGGGTAGCAGGGGTGGGTTGTCTATCCAGAGTCAGCAGGTGACCGTGGAGGGGGAGGGTCTTTCACAGGTTACTTTCATGGTTTTCCTCTGTCTCAACAGTCATGGGGGGTAGTCCTCCATTGCCATTCAGCCGTTTGGCCCTGTAGGTCTCATAGTGGATGTTGTGGGTCACTTCTTTTAGGTCCTGAAGGTGGGTCCTGCAGGGGACAAAGTGGGTTGGGAAGGAGGATATGATAGCCAATATCAGTATGATAAGTATTATTCTTCTGATGATAATTTTATTCCCCAAAATAAATTGAAGGTTTTGTCAGTCAGTTTAGCTAATTATTGTTACCCCTCTTTCTGCATGGATAGCATGGATGCCTTCATACACAGCTGAGAGCTGGAGCATCAGCATTTGAGAGCACACAGGCAGGATGCAGGACATGGGCTGAAATTCCTGGCTGTGCTTGCCAGTGCCCTGCCTTTCTCGCACCTGTGCCGCTGGCACAGCCACTGGCCATCCTGGTGTTTCAGAGCAGACTGGGACCTATCTGAAGCAGTGGTGAGACAAGGAAACATCAGGAGGTGTATTGGGTTTGTTGCAGGTCATAAGTTGCCACTTCTGTGAGCATCATCCTTAACCTCCATAGACAGCCTGGGGCTTGGATTGTTATAGGCTTTGAGATGATAATTTGGGTAGGATGTTTTTACTGAAAGACTTTAGAAAAACACCTCTGCTGAAGAAGGTATTGCAGAACAAAAAGAGGAAAGTAGGGTGATGTTAAAGCATTGTAGCTGGCCAAATGTCTCAATAGCACCATACCCAGTAGTGGAATGAGCCACAGGGCTTTGGTTCTGAACTGTGTTTGTGTTATTTTCTTATTTTTTGTGTTATTTTCATAGGGAAGAAAGGTGACCCTGGATCTACAGGTCTCCTGCAGAATTTGTGCTGAGGCAAATTCATGAAATAGAGTACAAATAAGACAGGATGATGAAAGCTAATGAAATATGAAGCTTTTCACTTCCAGCCCATATGTTCCAGCACATCCTTCAAACTGGAATGAAATACAATCTAGGATGGGGTAGTGACCTCTTTATTACTGACCCATTGTCAGCAGCAAATAAAATTTTTGCAACCTTAATGGGAATTTCTTTTAAACTCCCTTAGTGTGAGTTTCAGCAAACTTGAGAGGAGTGGTAGTACCCTGCTTCTCCAGGCATCCAGCTCATACATGAAAACTAGCACCACCTGACATAGTGGTCATGTTACTAAGAGAAGCACTAAAGTATCTACCCCTTAACTCAATCCAGCCCTACACCACGTAAGCTTTCACTGCCTGAAATTTACTTTATTTCCCTTTTAGTAGGGGCTATTTCATTCTGAGCGGATCTCAGGAAGACTCCCAGCTTATCAAGAGTTAACTGGTGCCTGGCCATGACCTTACCTGATGACAAAATCTCGAAGTAGGGCAAATTCACAGTGATTGAGGTTTTCCACTGAAAAGAAAGCAAGCAATTGTTATATTTGATTTTTTCAACAGCCCCTTTGTGGTTATAGAGCACGGGAAAGTCACTCCATGGGGGCAGGTTCCAAGTGAGGGTAGAGCTTGCATACTTCAGAAAGGACAGACAGTTGTCTGAACACCACACTGTCAAGCACTGAAGAGACACACTAAGAGATGCTGAGCAGTCTTACATGAACTTTCATTTGAAAACCAAGGCAATCTCAGGAACTTAGCTTCACACACCATGGTGTTCACAGTGACTCCAGCTTCTGCCAGGTGGTGATAGTGGCACCATATTGACCATGGCAGTTCCCTCCTGGCACAGCTATTTGAGAATTCTTTTTGCTTGGTTTCAAGCATTTTGTCACAAATGGGATAGGAAGGTAGCCACAGGACATGCTATCTGGACCCTTGTCTATTACTGTGATCTGCAGACAATACTTTCAGTGCCCATAAGCAAGAGGTTTTTTTACCTTCAATAATTCCCCAAGGTGTTTTCCGGCCCAGGACTCTTTTGCCATTCACTTGGTACTCCTTGTCACTGCCCACTACTGCAAAGGGCATGCTTTCCTGCTGGGGAGAGACACATGGAAAGATCCATTGAACCCATTCCAGAGACTGGCACCACCATGGTTCCCCATCCACCTTTCCACATCTCAGCTCAACAAACACAAGACCTTCTCTGAGGGAAGAGATTCTCCAGAACAAAACTTCACTGGTTGTGCTGGCTGTCCTTTTCACCCCTCAGTGCTATCCCTAGAATTCTGGACTCTTGCTTTCCGGTGTCCTTGCACCCCAACAAGCTTAGTGGGTAGCTTGCAGCAGTGCCAGGCTCCAGAGCTGGGGCAGAGCTTTTCTGCATTATCTCCAGAATTTCTGAGGTGGGGGGGTGACCGGAGAAGAAGTACTTTAGCATAACCAACAGAGGATCTGTCAGCTCAGAGCTGCTTGTACAGATAATTCAAGGTGAATATTTCTCACCAGATTTTAGTTCTTCACAATGGAAAGACAAGACTCAAATAATCCTTCCCCATAAGCCACATGAACATTCATCAAGTTTAGTGGCTGAAATTGTATTAAGGAAAGCCAGAAATGGAGTAAGGGTGTAGCTTTCCTGGAAAGTAGGACAGTAGGGGAGGCTATTGGGGACCCAGATATCTCTAAGCACAGGGAGAAACTATCTGTTTCCAGAGCACAGAGCGCAGGAGACTCTGCGATCCATAGGGTTGTGCAGATGTTCATAGGTTTACTCTGCTTTATAGATATCCCTGGAAAGAGACTGCAATTACCACAGGAATGGAGATTAAAAAGCAGTTTATTTCTTATGTGTGAGGGCAATGATGCTGAAATGCAGAACAAAATGTGGTGCCCTCCTCATCCCTCCTTCCCCTCCCACAATAAAATGTTTCCTACCCTGATTTTGTCATTCTCTGTTTTATCTTCCAAGTCCTCATCAAATTCTTTCTGGGGATAAAACTCGATTCCATTTACTTCTAGTTCCTTGCGCACCTAAGCAGAGAGACATTTTGGAGCACAAAGCAGCACAAACCTGAAGGGAAGGCAGTTGGCAAGGCCAGGCAAACACATCTGGGATATCTGGGCAGAAGCTGGAGGGATTGTCCCAAGGAAGTGCACAGTTAAGGAAGGACACAGGGCAGCAATGATGAATCATTCTTCCCAACCTCAGTTACTTGTCTGGCTCTTCAGTTCCCATGACAGAACATACCACAAGACATCACAGGGATACACACATTTCTTCCTTCTCTAAGAGATAGTCTCAGATATAAACAGCTGCATCTTGAGGACTTACCCACCAACCCTTCATTGGACTCTGCACACCCTGGGGACTGCCCTGCAATCCCAGGAAGAAGGATCCCACTCATTTCTCCCACCTCCAAACCAGGACAGGGAAGGATCCCACCCAGAAGAAGAGATACTCACTCGTTGTTTGAATTCAGTCTTCTCCTCCAAGGTCATGGTGTCAGCCTTAGCAATAATGGGGATGATGTTCACTACCTTGCTGAGATGTTTCATGAACTCCAGGTCCAAAGGCCGCAAGCTGCAGCCCAAGAAGGAACAAGATGGAAGGGGTCACTTTTTACCCTCCTCGCTTCTCATCTTAATAACTGTCCAAGCATCAGGGCACCAGTGAACCCTCCCTTGTACATACCCTGTTTGCTGCCACCATGTTCTCATCTCTTTCTTCCCATCCATTCTGCTCTCTCCCAAAAAACACAGTGGCATTTCTCCCGCTCTTGTAATCTTAGACCCATTCAAGCCCCACAGCACCCAAAGTTAAGCTTTGGTTAAGCTAAACAGTGGCCAGCCCTGCTGGCAGGATCCCTGGATGCATGTCTGAGATGCAGCAGTGTAGGGTATATATCAGGCAGAGGTACCAAGGGCTGGAGGAAGGATGAGGGACTATGTACATACGAATGGCCTGTAGGGGAGATGAAGTAGAGGCAGCAGTGGACGCGTGTGTCTGGAATTCGTTTCTTCCTTGCAATATTCACCTCCTCTTTCAAAAACTTTTCATATTGTTCGTTGATGTATTTCTCAATAGGCTCCCAGCTGTTAAAGTGGGAGAAAGAGATGAATACACAGGTACAAATTTCCTCATGTTCCTGCTACAGTGTTCCCAGCTCTGACAGCAGCAAAGTAGTTTCAGGCATTAAAAAAAAATCCACCTCAAGCATCTCACCATCAACACAGATGATTAAGAGTTTCTGTAACTGGGCACAGAAATAAGCACTCACCATGTAATATGCACATAGCCCCAGTCACACACACAGACCCATGGTTTCACAGTTCCTTGGTCCCATTATCAGGCCCCGGAGTGCAATAGGATCCCAGATGCTTTCAAGGGCCAAGTAGATGACAGTGACTCAAATACAGTCTTCAGCCCTTTCTGGGACAAAAGGCCTTGACCTTGAAAAACTCACCAGTTCTCATTGTTGATCTGGTCCCCAAATCCTGGTGTGTCAATCACTGTCAGCTTCATTTTGACACCACCTTCTTCAATGACTGGGGGAGAAATTGCAAACAATCATACGCCTCCCTGGGGACCTGCTCTATCATGAAATGTCTCTGTGTCCCACAATGGAACGAGAGCTCTGCCCTCATCCTTGCCCAGAAAGAATGACCAGACCAAGCTGTGTCATGCCTCAACAATTATGACCCTCATTTGCATGTCTGACCCCAAATTTTAGTAATACCTAACAAAAGCCACCTTTACAACATGCTGCCAAAGCAAAATGGATTTGTGCTCAGTCTGTGGCCCAAAGGTAGTACCTGCCTTAACACAACTTTTCCCTCTAATGCATCATCCTGAATCTGAGATGGTGCTCCTCAGCCTGCACCACTGTAGGAGATGTGCTGATGCTTTTTCAGGAGGTGTGCACTACCAGGCTTGGGATGGGCCCCAACAATGCAACTTGTATAACTTATTAAATGTAACTTCTGGTAAAAATTACTTACAGCAAGGCTTACAATCCACAACTGCAGACTAATGTCTTAGGTGATGAAATCTCTCTAAATATTTTTCTACCCCTCACTTTTGGATCTGGCATCAGGGGCATTCCAGTTTAAGAAAAGTCTTATCTGTCTCTGAGGCCATCTAAAACTGTCCTTTAGCTTCCTATGGAAAAAGAGCTGCCTAATACCACAGAATTATTTGCGTAGACTGCTGGGATCTTCTGCAAGACTATGCTGAGGCATCGATATTGCTTCCACTGCAGCAGCCTGGCTCTTACCATGCCCAATGGCTTTGATTTCCACTGTCTTGGGGATCTTCTCCTCCCGGTTCCAGCCTGAAGATTTGCGGCTCACCTGGGATTTGAAGAGGGTGTTTACCAATGTTGACTTTCCCAGTCCGCTCTGACCTGAAGATTGCAGAGAGGAAGCTTATGACATTTGCCACAGCCTGGTGATGACAGCAGGCCTAGAGAACAGAGCTAGGCTGGCAGAGGAAGGGGCTGGAGGTGTCTCCTTGCCTTGTGCAGGCTCTGTTTTCCCTCAGAGCAACTTCTATCTGCTCCCTCATGCCCTCCCCGCAGGGCTCGCTCTCCCACCTGGCCTCAGGGGACAGTCCCTAGCCATGGTTCCCAGTTCCTCAGCCGGTCTCCGCCTACCTACAACCATGATGTTGAAGTCGAAACCTGTCTTCATGGTTTTCTTGCGCATCTGCTCAATTATGGTGTCAATACCGATGTAGCCCAGCAAGCTGGCGTTGATGCCCGTGGGTTTCATTGGTATGACTGGTTTTTGTCGCGGCTCTGGGACCACCTCAGACATGGCTGCTTTGTTTTTGCTCTCCACTGGTCCTGCATGGGAACAAAGGTTGAAAAATCATCATTGAGGTGTAACAACAGCCTCCTTGCTGAACTGTCACAGGGGCTGAGGGCAGCTTTGAGCAGCCTTTTCAAGGGCTATTTAGGATAAGTGAATGTTGAGATTTTAGTGGTAAGACTCATCATGGGGAAACATCTACTTGAGTTTCCAGCACATTCTTCTATGTACCACTCCAGACAAGGTGAAGTGGGGTTCATCGAGAATGTAGCATATTGATAGCTACTTCCAAACAGCAGGATCAGGGGAAGTGAGGCTAGCTGGGCTGATAATCAGGTACCCAAAGTTCTAGATGTGTCTCCTTATTTTAGTCTCCCGGTTCTCAACAGGGTCACCAGTGTTTTGGCCCTCCAAGTTCACCATAAAATTTGCAATGAAACAGACTTAAAAAAATTATGTGTCAAGTCCTGGAATTGAAACAGAGTTTGGGATGTACCATGAGGACTTGCAGGCTTGGCCCTTGACAGGGATGACTGCATTACTGGCTGTGGTGCACAGGCTGAGTTCCTCAGGGGAGGACAGTGGTGGAAGTGAAAGCATGGCCATAATCTCTATGTTTGTCTCCCACCCGTTGACCAATAGCTTTTGTCATACTCAAGAAACTAATCATCTTGATCAGAAAATTAATTATCTGCATCTTTCCCTTCTCATCTCTGCTTCCTCACTTCTTCCATGTAAAACAATCAGGTAAAAAGAAAGGGTAAAAAGAAAGGATAAAAAGAAAGGGTAAAAAGAAAACCTTGAGGGTTTTCCGGCCTCCCTGACCCTTTTTTGGGGTCATTGCTAGGGAGGAGGCCTCACCCATATCTCTGTCTCATTAGTGAGTAGCTCCCACCTGCTGGGACGAAGTGGAGGTTGGGAGAGGACAGGGCATGGAAGAAAAGCTCTAATTGGTGGGGAAGGGAGGGGTGAGGGATGAATCTGGAAAGGAAGATGAAGGGAATAAAAATCAAATACCTTTCATATGCGAGCCAGCTGCAAACCAGAGCTTCTCCCACTCTAATTACTTGACTCCCCCATGCTTTGTCTCATTAGAAGGTTATTTTTCCAGGACAGACACAGAATGCGTTTTTGCTTGGTAAGTACTTCATTTGTTTTGGATGCCACTTCAGTCCAAGTATCTCACACTAAATTATCCCTTTCCATCATTTTAGCAGAGTTTTTCTCCATGTATTAGAATCCACTGGCAGCAGAAAAGGACATGAGCAGCCAGGCAGGCAACTGCCATTTGGTGGTGACACATGCCTCTCTTTGCAAGGCAAATGACTCAGAAGTCACTGGGCTGGGGGACACTGATGGCACCAGTCTGGGGTCCCTGTGATAGCTTAATCAAGCTAGACAGAGACAGACTGAGAGGAGGTCAGAGAAATTTTGTTCAAGGACAGGGTTAGGCTGCAGCAGGCTCCATGGCTGAATGAGGACCTGCCTGGCACTCCCACATCAAAGCTCTGGTGCTGACACAAGGGCTGCTCTACACAGTGAAGATTTTACATTTTAAATAAGCTGTAATATCCCACTATCATGTGTTAAGGAAAGACCTTTTGGAAGGGCCACCCTTGGCAGGGAGAAGGGTGCCTCCAGCCAGCTCCTTTTCACTGCTTGGGAAGTCTTTTATATTAAACTGGGGAGAAGAAGCCTTCCTCCTGTGTGAGGCAATGGTAGAACAGCCAGTCATGTACAGCACTGTGGGTAACATCTAAAGGCTCTTGTGCCACCTCTGTTCTACCTTGCCCACACAGGACAGGTCAGTGGGAGGATGGCCCCCCTCCTGCTTTTCCCCACTTAGTGAGGGCACTCTGGACTATCATCACCCTCTCCTGAGCAGTGAGCAATGGTCCATCTTGGGCTCTGGTTCCCTGAGGAAACCAGAGCTCAAGATGGACCATTGGCTTGAATCAGACTGGCAATTTGGAGCACCTCACACTGCCGGGAAGCTGCTGGAGGAAGCAGCCTGCTGAGCCAAGTGCTTCTCAGCTGCAATCCTCCCTTACACCCATCACAAGTAGTATGTGCCTTTCCAGCTGATGAAGCAGCCCTGAGGCTCTTGTTGTCTTTTTTCAGTTTTATCAAAGCTGATGTCAGCCAGGAAAGCCCATCTCTCTGGTACAGCACAGGGGGCCAGGCCAGCCAGTTCTCCTGCACCCTGCCCTTCACTCGTCCTCTCCCAGGCTGCCCACATCACCTGTATCATGGTTGTGTGGCTGTGCTGTGTCCCTTATGCTGCTGCAGCATTCTCCATATACACTGCACACTGCCCTGCTGGGGTCCTACCTAGGGCTAAGAGTGGGAGAAGAGAGAGACACGGAACATTGAGGGAATTAGAGACAAGGGGCTGTGGCCCCAGGGAGGCACTTGGCTACTGGAGTAAATGGGGGAAGTTAAACCCCAGAGGTGGAAGAGAACAGGTCAAGATGGGAAGAAAGCCCAGCTGAGCAGCTGCATGGGATGGGTGCAGGACATGGGCCATGTGGGCTGTGACCTGGGTGGTAGTTTGTCCTCAGGGAATCTGTTGCCCCCTCCTTTGTTCCTTCAACCCTTGCTCTTACATAGGGAGGAGGAAGGAGGGAATTTGCTGTCAGCCTCAAGGCTCACTAAGAGGTTCATAACTCATCCCTCAGTCTCACCAAGGAAAGCCTTGCCCAGAGCCAGCAGATGTTGCTAACTGCTGTAGACATCATAATACAAGGCCATTCCTTTGCAAGCTTCACTGTTGGAGCCAGGAGCTTGCAGTGATTAGGGCAGATATTTCAGGTTCTTGGGCAGCTGTAGAAAATCCTAAGACTAGGAGAAAAGATCTCTGTAAGTGTCCTTAAATATATTTCCTGGATTTTATATCAGAACATTCAAGGTGTCAGGGTAAGCCACCTGCCTTTGTCCTCTAGGTCACTTGCCTTCCTCTCTGTGTGGGGTTCCTTCCTGTACAGCCTTGGGCAGAGAAGCCCCCATTTTGCAGAAATTTTCCTGGGGCTCATCTTTCTGCATGACTTTTCACCTTTTGCCTCCCACAGATGAATTCAAGGAGCCAGCTGAGGAACAGCCTGCTAGGGGGGGTCAGGGTGTGCAAAACTGGGACCAGAGCCGCAAGAGGCTCCCTGAAACATGAAACATGCCTGCCTGCTCACCTGAGAGTGGCTCTGTTATGTGCACTAAAGCTAATGCTGCTGGGAAGCCTCCTGAGCATACTGAGTGGCTGGTCAAGGGTGGCATTATGTGTCCTGGGCACACCCCATAGCCCTCGCAGCTGTCCCCTGTAATGAATGCGCAAGAGGCACTACAGCCAGTACAGATGATAATGAATAGAGGGGCAGCCAAGGTTAATCACTTACACCCCTTGTTTGCAAGGCTCCCCTTTTCCCTGCTGCTTTGTTCTGTGTTCTAAGAGAAGCTCACTTAAGAGGACTGTAGCTGGTGATATACCCCCTGCTGCCCAGATCCAATAGGAGATGGCCCTGGGCTGGGCTGTTAGGGAATATCTGGCTCACAGGAGATGCTTCATGTGATTGGACCAAGAGAAGGCGCAGCTTTTAAGGCAGAGACAGGCAGAACCAGAATGAGTGCCCAGAGAGGTCCCCGTGGTCCCAGCTACCTCCTGCTTCTGACACCCATTGATCCACCCTAAAACCTCTTCCTGGAAGGCTGGCATATATGGCCAGCAGCAGATGCCACTACTGCAGCTCACCCTTCATGCTCTGACGTTAGCAGGAGATGTGTGGGGACAGAGGTGGCCCTGCAGGTCCCTTAGGGGCTCAGGTAGTGGGGACTATCATCTACTATGTCCCAATAACCCAGATACAGTTGCATCCCCTCCCCCTGCCTTCCCATCCTTTGTCTGGCAAGAGGGAGGGAGAGCTGCAAACAGTGCTCACCACAAACCAGCTTCTATCAAGGAAAAGCTATTTAACCCCCACGTAATACATGGATGGCCTCACCGTAGCTCTCCTCCGGTGTAGCACAAGGTTGTCCCTGTGCAGCTGGAGGCAATGATGCCCACTCACGTCTCACCCCAGCCCCTTCCACCCATGCAGTTCTGGACCCACAGTCCCACTCCCTGTAGACATGGAACAGGGAGGAGGGATGGATTCAAAACCTGAAGGTGGCTGGCAGAAGCAAGCCCTCAAAGGATGATACCAGGTTCCTAGGAAAGAAAGCAAACACATGCTTCAGTAGTACAGCCTCCCTGGAGCTCGCGGGCATCAGGATCTGCTCCTTGCTTCAGATATGCAGAGATGCTGGACTGAGCATCTCTCCACTGAAAAAATACCTTTCCCTCTTCAGTTCCCATGATGACCCTAGGGCATTTCTTTCAGATCTGCAGGGCAATGGCTGAGCCCTGCTGGATGTACTGCCTGACCTCAGAGTACAGAACAGAACCATTCTTCTTTCCAGACCTTTTTGCCTTGTTTGAAGATCATCCTAATCCTCTGGGCTGCCACAGCCTTCCTGACAGCAACCTTTCTTCCCCTCAGCACTCTGTAAAGGGCTTGGGCAAGAGCCTGGCTGCAGTGAAATCTAGGGCAGAGTGTGCTGAAGCCTCTCTGGAGATGCAGAAGCTGGACATGAAGGAGCTGGGCACGTCCCCAGCCCAGCCACCACAGCCTCAGCCACGGCCTTGGTGTTGGTCTCCAGCCATGCAAACCTTGTCCCATGTTCCAGTTCACCCCTTGGGTGGCACAGCTATATCACAAGGCAAGAGTATGCTGAGCACCCCTGGACCAGGGTACCCACCCCACCACAGCTGCCTGCATGCCTGCATGCCTGCTGGCTCCTGTGCAGAGGCCCAAGGAGAGGCATAGGACATCCCCACTGTCTGTCACTGGGGCATCCCCATGGTCTGGCACCTGGCAAAGGACAAGCCAGGTGCCGAGGAGTTTGTGGGCACTCCCCAGCCGGATTATCCCTTCCTTTCAAAGCAGTGCCTAACACTAGCTACTCCCAATCAGCACCACAACCAGTCCTGCTCCTTCTCCTTCATACAAGACTGCTGCCACCAAAAGGAAAAAAACAGAGGAAAGACAAAGACCGATTTCCCCCACTGCCCTCCGGGGTGTCCCCTCCCCCATGCCCGGAGCTGGGCAGGGGGGACGATGCCTGCGCAAAAAGCCCCGGCGGTGTCCCTCTGGCATTGCCCAGCCCTGCCAAGCCCGGAGCATCCTACCTTTGAACATGAAGCTTCCTTTGTCTCCGAATCCTCTCCCAAGGGGGTGGGTCTCCCCCCACTTTTCTAGCCTTATGCTGATGAAGCAGCACGGTGGGCTACAAGGCTCCACTTGCTTTTACCTTTGTCTTCCCTGTGTCCTCTTCTCCCCCCTCTCCCCTTCCTTCTCCAGTGACTATTTCAGCAGAGCGGGGATGCTGGTGCTGCTCCTGCTGCCGTCGTCATGTGACCTGAATATTAAACATCTCCGCAAAATCTCCCCTCGCGCACCCTCTCCCGGCTCCATCCCATGCCCCCGCCAGCCTCCCTGACTTGGGGGAGAGCTTGGCCTCGGGGCTGGAGGGGCCGCTGGCGATGGGGCCCGCATGTCCTGCAGGGGCCCTCACTGCACACCCACACCCCACAGGCCTTTTCTTGCCCTTTTCCCTCCCAATTCCCCAGCCTTTTCAGCATCTTTGCTTGTTTAGGGAGGGGCATATTTAACCCTTCATAGCTTAGATCCGGCGAGGCTGAGAAAGGGTGCTCTTTGCCCCTAGGTATTTCTTGGGGTGGCAAAATTTCCTTCTGCTTTCCCAGAGGGAGGAAATCTGAGATGTTTTCGTTCGTCAAAAGCGATTTGTCCTTCAGCTGTGCCTGTGGAGGTGAGAGAAACCTCTTCTTCTCCAGCACCATGATTCCTGGCTGTCAGCCCAAGGCACAGAGGCAAGAGCCAGCACTCTCCCCTCGCCGTTCGTGTGTGTGTACAAACATGTGTGCAGGTGTGTACGCGTGTGTGTATGTGCCTGCGCGTGGCGAGGCAATGGAAGGTCCTCCCACTTGGGAGGGTACCCAGGTCACATCCCTGTGTGTTCTGGCAGGCACATCCATGTGTCCTGTGGATGTGCCCGTGCCTGCAGAGCTGTGTGGATGCCTCTGGCTGCTTGCATCTTTGGATGGGGATGCCCTTTCCCTGGTCTGCATTTCCTTTTTCTACATTTGTGAGCCCTGGCCCCAATAGGCATTGTGTCCTGTCCTGCTGGGGCACCAACATCTGGGAATGCTCTGACCCTCCAGTCAGTGGAATAACAGGAGCACCATGTGTTCCTTCACCACAAGACAATCCCCCTGGGTGGGGGCCGGGCTATAGGATACCTGGCAGACTTGGCAGTGGTTTGGGGTTCCTCTTTTTGCAGGACAAAAAGAAAACTGCACCCACTGCAGGTTACAGGAACATTTAGAAGCGTCAGCAGTTACCCCGAGCTAAGCTGAGCAGTGGACAGGTTGGTTTCTGACAGACAGACAGACAGGCAGGCATTCCAGCACCCAGAAAATCTCCTGACATGGTGACCACAGTTGCCTGTCTGCCAGGCTCACAAATACATGGGGTGTCCTCCCACCAGCTGTTGCCCACCCATGATTCTGGTGTGGGTCACGAGGAAATCACTCCAAGGGGAGGAAGCCCCCATCCTCCCTCTCATCACCCTACCTCTCCTGAAGGGTCCTTTCCATGCTGGGCTCCATGTCATTGCCAAGGGACCCCTTGGTGCCTCCCTCCCCCTGCCCAGCCCGTCAGCGGAGACCCACCGGAGCGTGGTGGGGCACAGGACACCCCCATCTTCACCACCGGGGTGGCTTCGGCCCTGTCGGAGTTGCCGTGTCGCTGGGGCCCCTCGGCCGCCACGGGCCAGGCCCGCGGAGGGATTGGGGTGACGGGGGCCGGGCCCCGCAGCCGCTCCCAAGGTGCCCCCCCGCCGGCCCCGCCAGCCCGGCGCAGAGTGACCGAGAGGCAGCTCCGCTTCGTGAAGGCAGCGACACCGAAGGAGCTGTCCCGCCGCCGTGAGGGGCCCGGGATTCGGCTGGGACCACTGGGGCTCCCTGGGGCGGACAGGCAGCTGCGATGAAGGGCGATATCCTCCTCCATGGCGATGGGTAGTGGGCTGGAAGCAGAGGTGCGAGGGCAGGGACCTGGGGGTGCCAGGCTGTCCCTGCTGTCAGGGCTGTGGTGTCTCGGGGTGCAGAGCTGCTGTCATTCACATGCTTAAGCTCCCACCTCCAGCCCTGTCCGGCCAGCCCGCCTCCAGCTGGGACAATGGGGCCCTTGTGGCCTGCATGGCTTGCTCCCACGCTGGGTGCCATGGCCATTCCTGCCCCTGCCCAGCACCTTCCTGACCTCTGCCACCAGCATCCCTACAGCATGGGCGGCTCCACAGCATGACCCGGTGCCCTGCTCCAGTGGCAGGAGATAGAGGAGTGATGCAGACCTGCCAGGTCAGGCCTGTGCTGCCTGCTGCCAAGAACACTGGGTGTGATTAAAAAAAAAATTGATTTTTAAAAATTCTTTCCCTTCCTCTCTTAGTTCTTTTCCTGTCAAATGGCATATTACATTGCAACAATTTATATCCCATTGCACAAGTTCAATGGTCAGTGGTTGGGTGTTCGTCCAAGTTGATGCTTCATTCCCTTATTCTGTTTTTCTTTTGCTTCTTCCTTAGTTCATAGAATTGACACCTCTCTCCATTGGTTAAGTAGCAGAAACAACACCTGGAAGAGGGGTTGTTATGAGAGCTTAGAAATGTTTATGAAAATAGAATGGTTATTTATAGGAACTGTCCTTGACAGAAGGAATTCTTCCCAAAGGAAGGACAAATCAGCCAATGACAGGCTGAAAACCTTACAGACTCAGAAAATCACACCCACAGAACAACAGGAAAATAAAGCATCGACCATGCAGTTTGTCGCACACTTTCACTGGGGAAGCCTTTGACACTGCTGACAATAAAGTCTTAATGCTTATTGTGGCAGGACTAAAAGCATGAAACATAAGCCAGATGAGATGAACAATTAGTTCCTCTCTAATACAGCCCTCACCTGGTTGCTGACTTATTTTGCTCAGTTTCTGTGTTGAGTTGTGGGCAGAGTGGTGGTCGAAACAGGCACAACAGCATGCAGAGGAAGACACAGAGGAGGGGAGGGGACCGCTGTGAGTGCAGGGTCCCCTCTTCACAGGCATAGTTTAACTTCTTCCTGACTGCTCCAATCCCCTCAGCTCCAGTGGAGAGATTTTTATGCTACCCCACAGCTCAGCAGTGTTCATTTACAGGGCAATCCCACCTATCAAGGAGTCAAGGTGATGAAGCAGGTTTCCAAGTTGATGTTTGGAGGTATGGCTGTGATGTGCCAGAGGACAAGGAATGTGAGCCATGCAGGCAAGGGTGGCACACCAGACCATGCAACCCAGCTCCTTGTCATTTCCATTTCACAGCCCCAAGTCAGGAAAATGTATCTGTTTCAGACTCCACCTGCTCTTTGAGTCTTTGCTTGCCAGGGCAAGTATAACTTTGGGCACAGCAGTAATCCCATTCAATGCATTTCCCTACTGAGTGAGACTCCCCAGTTAGGGTACTTGCATCACAGTCTCTGTTACTTGGCTGAATTAAAGGACTCTTGACTTGTCCTCTGTCGGAAATAGAGCCAGAAAGCTCCTGCCAATGTGCCTGGTTTTGGTGTGGAAAAGAATGGTAATGCAATTGCAGTCTGGTAGATGAAATGTCCCAGAAAGACCCAGGATATTTGCAGGATGTCCTTATCTATTCCTTAGAGCTAAAAATTAACTTCCATCCCCAGAGAATTATGAACTTTCAGGCTGCACCTGTGCTTTAAGCCTTTGCTTGACAGGGACTGTGGTAGATTTTCACAGCTGGCCTGAGAAACCCCCACTGCTGAAAGGAGCCATTGGGGACTAGAGTACAGAGCCATAAGAATGAAAGGATGCTGGAGGTGTGGGTTGCCAATATACTGGCTGGCCCAGGTGAGAGTACAGGATGCACAGACGTGCACATAGGATGGTGGCACCAGCTAACATACCTGGGATATACAGGAGTGGGTCACACAGAATCCCTCTGTGTCCATAGCATTCGCAGGTAGCACCATTGCACCTATGTGCCTGCAAAGAGTGGATGCTGGGGTGGGAGAAGAGAAGACACAACCTCCTGCCACAGGCTTCTTTCTTTTTCAAACCTCCCTGTACACACTGGACATTGCACTGGGCTGGCAAGGAGAGAGAGGGTGGGAATATCCCTCTCAGTCCCAGTGTCACAGCTTCATACGGCACTTTGGTGGCTGGTCGTCCCCACGACAGTGCAGAAAGTCTATAAACACGGGATTTTGTGCCAGACACACATTATACAGCTTGAGTCCAGAAAGCAAAGGTGGTACAATGGGCCTGTTTAGATGACAGTCTCATTGTTCCTTCTCAGAGATATGCAGGAAAAATGGGCTGAGGATGCTTTGCAGCTTTCATTGGAAAACAGTTAAGGAAGAGCCAATCCAAGCTGTAGGGCTCTGCAGAGCAGGGGACTGAACAAGTGTAAGTTGCTTCACAGACTATACCATCTCCCTCCATTACAGAGGAGCTGAAGGTCAGGCAGATCAGGAGCAGCCCATGTGGTAAGTCTGGCAGCACCCCTTCATGGAGAGCTGCAGAATATTCTCAGCTTGACACAGGGCTCGAACCAACCCCTTTAATAAAGACCTTTAATTTGAATGTGCTGCATCTGAAATGGATGGATGGATGGATGGATGCTCTTCATCTCCCAAACAGATACAGAAGGAGGGTGCACTTAGCAAGGATAAAGGCATTCAGTCTCTGAGGCTCATTGAGCCCTTGGTCCCTCTGCACAGAGGTTTGGCAAGCTCGCCATCCTAGCACCAAGAGTGGGTGCTGGGAAGAGCTCAGCTGAAGCAATTTTCAATTTTTATTGAAACCTCATTTATTTTCCCCAAAATACCCCTTGGACTTAGACAGACTGTGTTAGATTTAACCTAGGGAATAGGAGTACAAGGTTCTATATCTCTTTGCAAAACCTGTACCTCTCCTACTGAAGGTCCTGTCAAGATGCCAGGCAGCTCAGAGTCAGGTGACTGAAAAGGAATATTTCATTTGAGTGGTTCTTCAGTCTTGGCCATGGGAAGGAGTGGAAGTTCTTGGCTAGCTGAAGAGCTGTGAGTACATGGGAAGCCCCAGCCACACAAATCTTGACTAAGAAGCAAAGGGGCAGAATGGTGAGTGATGATTATGAGACCCAGATCAGCAAAGAGTAAAGCGATGACCAGCGCCACTTGTATCAGGGCAGGACTGCCATCCCTAGTGAGGCTTGTGGTCTGCTGCCTACCCAAGAGAGATTCCTCTGGCCATGACGGGCAGCTTGTCAGACCTCAGGTATCCCAAAGGCCAGGTTGTCCCGAATCATCAGTGTCTTCCGAAGGTCTCGCTCCATGGTTGGCCTCTGTGTTCGCCACTTATGGGCTTCCTGGAGTCCTGGTTCAAAGTAGTAAATGCAAGCTCCAAAGCCCACCAGGATGAGAATGGAGATCACCAGATACATGGGCACAAACCAATCCAAGAAGTGGGGCATGGCTGCCAGAGAAAAGGAGAGAAAGCTCATGCAGTAGAAGCACCTAAAACACACCTCGACCAAGACTGATCACAAGACATCTGCCTCATCAGCAATGCCCAGTCCCTCCTCACAGCCCTGCTGCACCTAGTTCATGCTTGGTTGCACATGAAGGCACTTCATCCACTGGGAGAAGTCAATGCATTTGGGGTCATTCCTGGGACCCCTGAGCAGAATGTCTGTCCTGCTCCCTCCCCAGAGGTGGTTGAGCTTGCTTGCCCCCAGCCCTGCTGCCAGTGATTAAAGGTAGGCAGTGGGTAAATATAGCTGCTTCTCACCTCCTGCTTGAGGGAAAATCTGCTTCCCCTGACACTCGATCACCCCCTTGAATTTCCAGTTTGAGCTGGTCTGGACCAGGACTGAGCCCTCCATTACTGCACCTCTATTTAATGTCCTGCTTTCCCAGGGCTCAGAGTCCTCGGTTCAACACCAGTCTGTGAGCAGACCTGAGATCCTTCCTCCACATCAGCCACTGTGCATCACTCACCAGGAGCAGCTGATCTGCCTTGCCAAGAACCCCCAGCCAGCTGGGTGCGAGGTGAGTCCAGAGCAGTGTTGCCCTGGGGAACACAAAACAGCACTAAAAATGGGAGAGCAGGAAGGAGCAAACATCTCCTTGTCCAGATGTCAGGGCTGAAAATCTCTGGGGGAGTACACAAATGGGGTCCCAGCCCCATAACCTTCTGGTGCCCCGGCACACTCTCTCCCCACCATTATGGCCCTGCTGATACCATGCTTAGGGAATGCACCCTAACTTAGGGCCATTTAAATCTGCAATGGCATCACATTTGAGCCAATCCCTTATCCCCATCCTTTGGGAGGGAGAGAGCAACACACAGTGCAACCCACAAAGGTTCCTAACTTGTTCAGCTCTGCTGCTTGCTCTGCACCGAAATGACAGCCAAGGTATGGATCATGCAGGGACAGAAAATGGGATCAAAAAGCATCTCCTACAAAAAGCACAGCTACGACTTCACCAGGCATCCAATCTTCTGGGTTTTGCACTGTGGATGTGCTGCTTATTAAAGGCTTTGGTGGATTAAACCGGGGACCCTCATGCTTGGGAAAACACAGTGATGCCAGACCCAGGCACAAAAATGTAGGCCTGAAAAGAGGCTTTCCTTAACCCTCACCCCTTGGTGGGAGTGACAAAATGCCCACTGAGTCCAGTGGGGACAGTTAGGGGAGACATGCACCCACATCAAACTCCTGCTTTTCCAGACAGATGAAAGCTGTCGTGTCTGATTGTTACCCAAGTCATCTCTCTGCAATAACCATATACCCCCAAATCCCTTGTACAGGACAGGTTAAGAGGAGGCTAGGGAGAGCTCTGAGCATTTCCATCCTCTTTCCTGCTCCTGGCCTATAAGACTGATGCCTTTTCCACACCAGGGTCTGGGTGCCTGTTTTTTGGTTTGTTTGTTTGTGTTTTTGTTTTCNCTATCAGTTTCCAATCTGCCCAGCAGCATTTATCTTTTGGACACCTTCTGTCCCAGGAGGACCTGTAAATTTTTTGTCACAGGGTAAGATTTGAAACAAGCTGCAATTCTTATTACCATAAGCAAGAAACTGCAAAAAACACCTGATTTCCTTGTACTTTTTGGCATGGATCTGATCTGGGCACTGCTGCTGCCCCTTTATGGCTGCCTGTGCCTTCCTCAGGTGAGGAAAGCTCCCACCATAATTTGGATCAACATCACAGAGGTGTTGTGAGGAGCTGTGGAGCTTCCCTTAATGCACGTTTAAGGGACTATGTGAGGAATTAGGCATGAACCCATTCCGCAACAGGAGCTGGGTCTGAACTCTGGGCCAGAAACCCCTCAGTACAGCTTTCCTACATGGTCTACAAAAGTAGCTGCTTTGCACCCCCTGCACCCCCCAGTTGCAGCTGCAGACATCCTGGGGAGCTCAGGCTGCTGCAAACCCCTTTTTCAGAGTTGTCTCAGCAGCTGGTATCTGTCCCTGGCTGGCAATAGCAATGGTCAGGGTTTGGGACGCTGTGAAGGTGAGTTCAGCTTGGACCTCCTGGGCTGACAGGAGGAAAGCCAATAACCTTTGGCTTTCCAATTTGTGCAAGTGAGGCTGCCATCCAAAAAAGCACTGCAATAAAAAGCAGCCCTACACATTTCCCAATTCATCCCTCCTCCATCACTAGTAGAGCCAGCATTTCCTAGCTTCTCACCAGCAACCTGTTTTTCAGTCTACTTGCTATGCAGCCCTATCCTTGTGCTGTGTCCTCAAGCTGCTCACCTGTCCCTGCCTCCTCAAGGAAGGGTCCTCATCATGGCCAAGCCAAGCACTGGGTGAAGTGTGAGAGCCCCCACTCCAGCCTCTGCAGGGCTGGCCTGGAGAAGCAACTTGCTTTTGTCAGGTGGATGAGCAGATTTTGACTGCAAATACTGAAGAAAAGGAGTTTCATTTAAAGAGGTCAGCTTTCTGGAGCAGTTCTGCAGATATTAAATGTGCCTTAACCTTGCTGGACCTTGCCCAGTTGATCTTTGGCACCTCATTTTTCAGTGGGACATCTGTGTCCCCCCAGACACACAAAAGAGTCTTTGGTCTTCCATACAAAAGTGTATCTCATATAGATAAACTGTCTGACCCCTTTTAAGTCCATGCTATGCCTCACTCCAGCCTCTTGCCTTTAATGTCACCCATGGATCCCCTATGCCACCTCCCACTGCCCCCGAGGTGCCGTGGGTACACTTGTGACAGGAGCCCCAGGAGTACCTGGGGTTGCAAGTGGCAGGGCAGAAACTGATTGGGGGAGGCTGGTAGCAGCATGCCTGAACACAGGAGAATTTGGGTACAGAACCCTTCTGTGTGCATGGCTGGGAGCAAAATCTGGGTTGCCGTGTTACAAGCTGGAGATTTCCCCAGACCTGGGCACCCTGGGGCAGGCTGCAGCTTGGGGCACGGAGCTGCCGATGACTGGGGACCCAGACATGACCTCGCTCCCATGCACCGCATCCCCAGCAAGTACCGCTACGTGCCCTGACACCTGCCACCTACCTTCTTCCACGGGTGCAGGGCGACGGGATGAGACTGCTCCCTCCGGCATCTGCCGCGTCCCAGCCGGGATGAGTCAGGCTCCTTTCCCGGCCAGGCAGTGCCAGGGAGAAGGGACCTCGCTCCAGGAGAGCTGGGCGACAGCGGGAGGCGACAGGGACGGATGGGCGGGAGGCAGGCAGGGTGGGAGGGATGGCGGGAGCGGCCGCGGCGGGCGGGGGAAGGACAGGCAGCCAGCAGCGTGGCCTCACTGCCCACCCGGACTCCCGGGGGCTTCCCCCACCTCCTCCCTGGAAGTGTCAGCCCCGCTGCAGCCTCCCCGGGAGACCCCACCTCCGGTCTTCCCCCACACACGAAATGACTGCCTGCAACCGACTGCATCCTGGCGCGGGGAGGAGGGGGGCATTTTTAGCAGCGGTCGCTGTGGCAACGAGCCTCCCCAGCTCACCCGCACGTGGTACCCGGGTCAGAGCCATGGGGGAGTTGGCCGCGGGATGCTCTCCCTCCTCCCGCATCATTCGCATCCCGGCTGAAGCCCCGGAGGAGCAGAAATGCTGAGGCAGACGTTTGTGAGCTCGAGCTGATGGAAATGGACAAAATATTCAGGCTCCATGGATTTACAGGCGTGTGCAGCCCAGGGACTGGGGGCTAGTGGATGTTCATCAGTGGGTGGGAGGCAGAGAGGCAGAGAGAGGGGTGGAAGAGGCAAGGGGGTTACTTTCTTCGGGGCTTTTATGTAAAATTAAAACAATCAAGACTTTGACCAAAAGAATCTTCCATCAGGAAACAGAAAAACAATGCTGTCTGAAGTACTGTTCTTGCTTTCAGTAAAATACCTTTTTCCTGAATCTATGCCTAGTTCTGTCATTGTTGCTGCTTACAAGAGATGTTTTATTAAAACATTTTCAGCTTTTCAGCAGCACAAAAATTGGGACATGCAAAGCGGTTTGGTTTTCTCCATACTGGGTTTTTTTGTTGTTGTTGTTGTTTAGTTTGTTGTTTTCTTTACAAAGGAAAATTTTCACATGACCCAGAAATTGTTTAACACAAAAATGTTTTAGCAAAACAACTGGCTCTAACCTGAAGAACTGCCTGCCCTCCTGCCTGTGCTGTCCAGTTCTACCCATTTAGTTTTTGACACATACAGCCCTGCAGATGTGCCACACTGGGTTATTGTAAAGGTTTTTAGGATTAATAGTATCCACCAAAGTGTATGAGGCCTGAATTTGTGTCTGCTACACTCCAGGAATTGTGAGATTTGAGGTCTCACTTCCCAGTAGGTTGTGTTTCAGGCACAAATGAGTTCATCCTCTGTCAAAGCCAACCTGTGGATGATGACACAGCCCATGTGTGCTTGCCAGCTCCAAGGGTGAAGCGAGGAAAGGGTCTGTCACCTGGTCTATGCCAGCGTTTCATCCACCAGTGCAGAGACAAGGCAGTGGTGGAGCTGTGGGAGCTGACTTGTATGCTCTGTGATTTCCTCTTCATCCTCTTTTGATCCTCCTGAACTTCACTTTTTCTTGATGTAACTTCATAACAGCTTAGAAGCATTGAGTATAGGCCTTGCAAGCCCTTTGTACCTAGCAGGATATCTGCATGGAGGATCAGATCCATTAGGTTTAGCTAACTGCTTCTTGGTTTGCCTCTGTAAGGTGGACACTCCAGATGATTGCCAGAGTGGAGCCTGCAATCATGCCTTAATTTTAACCTCAGTTGAGTTCGGACATGACACTCACCTTGACCATCAGCACAGTAACTGCTTCACTAATCCCACTGAAGGGGGTGGAAAACACAAGCCCCAAGTTTTGACCAGACTGGGAGAGAAACCTGTGTTTAGGAGAAAAATATTTCTAAAAATAACTTTGGAAGGATATTGTTTATTGCATTCTCAGATCAAACCTTAAAGGCAGGCAAAGACAGTCCGTTTGAGAGGGGGAAAAGGAAAACCCCTTTCCAGGTGTGCAAAGAAAATGAGAGGGAGATCAGTCATTGCTGGCATAAGGTAGGAGACTATTCATTTATTCAAGTGACTGGTGAGTGGTGAAGCTGCAGGCACTCAGTAGAGCCTGCCAGGCCGGGCATCCTCATGCCACTACGTCTAAGCTCCTCCCACTGTCCCTAGCCAGCTGACCCAACTCTCTGTTCTAGGTCACCTCAGAGGGCACATCAAAGCCAGTGTGTGCTTGCCAGTCTTCAACTTGTTCCCAGGTTTAAGCTCAGGCTTAATGCCAGCATGCTGCTCATGCAGCTAAAACCCCAGAATAGCAATAGTTTTGACTCATGAGGTAGTTTTTTCCTCTGCCTCACTTCTCTGCCATGCAAACACTGGGAGGACATGATAAGGTATGGTGATCACATCTTTCTGCAGCACCACCACAGCAGTGGGCAAGGTCACAGCATGGCAGCCTCTCTTGCTTCAAGCAGGAATCCCCCCAGATGAGCCTGAAGCACCCTTGGACACAGCAAGAAAAAGACATGGGGCTTTGTGGTGTTGGAGCTGGGCCACGCTTGAAGACCCTGTGCCTCTGACACAGGTGCTTGCTGCCTGTGACAGGGCTCTCAGGTGTTGTCACATCCTTTGGTTTCCAACAAGAGCTGAAGATGCAAGACAGCTCCAGGGACTGATCTGCCAGTACAGCTCAATCTGCATGGAAACACTTCAGCTGCAGTTCACCTTTCACCTAGATGAGGCTGCTGCGTGCCACTTAGGTCTTCCAGGCATAAGGTTGTGCATATCATTCTGCCTGGTGCCTTGGGGCCTTCCAGCCCCCTTCACCTGGCTTGGTGGAAGCCTCTGAGTGTCTGTGCACACACTGCAAGCTGTTTGTCCCAGGACACCTGCCTATCACCAAACCTCTGACTCCTCCATATCTCTGGGCAACAAATTCACCTGCATGATGAAGGCAAACATGGAGTCAGGTTTAATGTGAGAGGGCCACACAGCCAGAGCAGAAATAATGAAACCTTTCTTAAAAGACAAAAAAAAGCCTTGGCTGGAAAAAAAAGAGGAGGTGGTCAGCAACCTTGGGTACATATTTCCTGCTTGTAGCATGTCTGTAAATCATAGCATAAACAATGTACTGAGCTCAGCTTAATCCCAGGCCTGGTTAAGTGTTATTCCAGTCTTTCTTAACAAGTTTTTTCACTGTTCTTTAGTGTCCTTTAGCCTTTTGTCAACATCTTCTGAGATGACCAGACCCAGGTCGATGCTTGTCTTTAAAGCAACACCAATCCCCTAATATTACTCTCCTGTAGATAGAGGCATGGGATAAGATGGCGTTTATCAAACTTGCCTTCCCCAATGTCTTCAGTGGAGGACAAAACTTCAGCAAGGGTCACAGAAATGCTTCCCTGCTCAGCTGCTGGAGGTGAGGGAGCTGCTGCAGAATGCAGAAGGCACATGGGATGCATGGCAGGACATCAGTTGTGGATAGTCTGGTAGCAAAGCAGATTAACCCACCTTCTGAGTGCTACTGCAGCTTCAAAATGAAACCCATTAGAGAAGCTTTGCTGAGTTGATTAAAACTAAGAAAATGTGTATAGTGAGTTAAATTAAAGAGCAGAATGAAAAAAACGCTGACTTACTTTGGGTCTTAAAATAGCTGTGAAGAGTCTTTGCCAAAGGAAGCAGAAGTTGCCAGCAACATATGTGAAAATGTCATTAATTTCTCTAATAATTTGCACTTGCTGCAAACGATATAATTTTTGTCTATTAGTGAGAGAACAGGTGCAGTCAAATATACAGGAATTCTATCTCGCAGGCTTCCCAGGAGAGATGGCGAGAGTTCAGCCTGGAGCCAGTAATGCATGAGCAGGTGTCATCTCATAGAACTCATACTGAATGGGGCTGTCAGGAGCTGGGAGCTGTCACTGAGACAACTGGGACCATGCTGGGCTCAGCGCTCCTCTCTAGACCATCTCCAAAGCCTGTCTCCTTTGCTCCTCTGGCTGCTCAGGGAGAACCAAGAGGGAAACCAGAGAGAAAATAACTTGAGATGCAGCCACTGGATGAATCATACAGCAAATTGGCCATGGATACATGACGACAAAGTGTGCTTTTTAACTTTTTTTTTACTGGCTAGTGCGGTCCTGCTGCAGGAGCAGCTGCCCCATTCCAAGGGAGCACTGGTGATGGCCAGGACAAGTCCTGCTGATGTCAATTGTATTTATTTGGCAGCATCAGAACATCTTCATGTTGGCTGCAATAAACTTCTACCCATTTGTGGAATGGTTTGTGCTACCAGAGCAATGTACAATGGACCACAGAGTAAAATCAGAAGCTCTCTCCTTCCATATTATGCCCTGCTCTTGTGCCTTCTGCTTACACCCTGGGCCAGTGCACTGACACCCATCTCAGCTCTCCTGGACCACTCAGAAGCAGAGATCAACTCATTACTCCCACTTTGCAAACTGGAAATGGGACAGCAAGAGGTGAAACAGCCTGACACAGTCACACAGGGTTATGTAAAATACACCCTGGCCTCCAACACCAACTACATCTAGTCTCTCTCCCCTTCTTTCCTTGCCAACCTACAGATCTAGGCAAAAGCTGCAGATTGCTTGCACATTGCCAACCTGAGTATCCACTTCCTTATAACATCCTCTACCATGAAAAATAATTTTCTAAATGTGGGATAAGTAGTAGCTCATCTGGATCCACTGAATGTTAACAGACACTAGCGTGGTGAGAAGACAGAAGCCTGCAGCAGCAGGGCACAGCAAACATGTCCCTGACCAGACACTAAAGCCACTCAGTTCCTTCAGTGGGGCCAGAGAGCAGGCAACAGGGGGCAGAAAGAGGACAAACACCTTTTAGGTGGGTTCCAGATCTTTTAACATATTTCCACACCTTCGGCAGCCCAAAAGGAACATTGTTCTATTTGCTCTCTGCATCCTCCCAGCCTGGGAGCTGGCTCTTGTTATTTATTGCATCTGTTTGTCTCCCATCTTCAGGACACATCTGCCCTGAATTCATCCTCCCTTCCCCCCACCAAACTCAAAACCAACCAGAAATATCTTGTAATCTCTTCTGCTTCACCTGTAATTTGTCTCATGCTGGCAACGAGGGAAACCGTCTGCCTTTGTCAAGATCAAAAATGCCACAGTGGCCATGTGATGTCAGCTTTCATTAACCCTGTCTCTCTCTCCTTTGCCTTCCCCCTCCAGATAGCTGCAGAGGGGCAGATGTGTCTTAATTCTCCTGCAGCATTCTTTTTCCCCTGTCACATCTTCAGCTGTTTGGAGGTACCCTGGTTGAAAAGGGCAGGGAGAGCCAGCACCAGCTGGGTTCTGGACCCCCTTCCTCACTAAGGTGTGTGCAGTGATTCATTTTTCTTAAGTGATTGTTCTGTTCATCCTCAAAAATGTATACTTCAGTACTAAGTTGTAACCTTACCCCAAGTTGTCATTCATTGTAACCCTTGCCCATCACCCCATCCTGGAGGCTCTATTGGTTTGCACTATCCCACCTATCCCATTGGTCCGAGCCTTGGATCTGCCCCCTCTGGGAGTACCTTAGTGGAAGTCACGAAGGGTTAAGCTCTCTGTCCTCGGCCCAGTCATCTGCACTTGGGGATACACTCTCTCTCTCTGGCCTCTCCTGGGGCCTGTCTGCCTCATGCTCTCTCCTGTGGGAGCCATGCTTCCTCCCAGTGTGTGACCCCCAAATAAACCCATCTAACCAACACCCTCAGAAGCCGTGTCGTGCCTTGCCTGCCTACATGCTGCTCCCCAGATGCTCCGGTAAGGCTCTGGTACCTCCCCGGACCCACAGGAATGTTGCCTCTCACCTCCTGCGGCCGCTAGCTGGGCCAGAGAAGAGCAGGGGAGATGCAACAAAGGTGAAGCCAAACTCAGGGCTGAGGCAAAGATCAGGAGATACAACAAGGTGAACCACAGGCTACTGAGGTACATTAGACCCTCTGAGGTTTTACATAACTGCAAGTCATCCTCCTGCTCTGACCCCAGAATGAGAAAAACTGAGCCTATCTGTGTTACTTCAGAGGTTCTGCCCAGGCCCCTTCCTGCCTGTATTATGAGTAGGGGAGCACTGGCCAGGGAGAGGCTGACCAGATTTGGGCGTGAGGGGGAAGGCACCCAGAAAGGGACAGGATGGAGGTCGAGCCTACTGGAGCTGCTGCAAAACCTCGCACAGAATAATTCAGTGTGCAAAGCCAGTTGCTACTGCCACACAGTGTTAGGGAAATTCCTTACCCTCGCTATGTTATCAAGCAGTCTTTATAGTATGAAAGTGTATTAACTATGTTAACATTTTTCCTTCATACTTGGTACTGGTGAGGCCACAGCTCAAATCCTGTATTCAGTTTTGGGGCCCTCCCTACAAGAAAGCCATTGGGGTGCTGAAGCATGTCCATAGAAAGGCAGAAAATGAGCCGATGAAGTGTCCAGAGCATGAGTGTTGTGAGGAACAGCTGAGGGAGCTGGGGTTGTTTAGCCTGGAAAAAATGAGGCTCGAGGGAAACCTTATCGCTCTCTACAGCTCCCTGAAGAGAGGCTGTAGCCAGGTGGGGGTTGGTCTCTATTCCCAGGTAACAAGCACCAGGATAAATGGAAACAACCTTGTTGCTCCAGGAGTGGTTTCCACCAGATATTAGGAAACATTTCTTCACTGAAAGGGTGATCGGGAAGTGGACCAGGTTGCCCTAACATGTGTTGGAGTTACCATCTCTGAAGTGTTGGAAAAGGTGTGGCATGTGGGGACATGACTGCTTTGAACATGGTAGTGTTGGGTTAATGGTTGGACTTGATGATCTTAGATGTCTTTTCAATCTAATGATTCTATGTATTAGTTCACATTATAAACTGCAATATAAGGAGGGAGTGGAATTTTACTAAAGCCTTAGCTATTGTTCAGTCTTGAGTAAACATATAGGCAACAGCTCATGTCGAGGGCCAGGGAGCAGCACAGCCCTGGAAACAAGGATTCTGCTTTTCAAAAGCTAAGGGCTGTTCATGATCCCCCTGCACAGCCAAGACAAGGCCAGTGTTCTCCCCTCAGCATCCTTCCAGTATTGTCTGTGCATGCCTCAGGCCCAACTGATCCTCAGGATATCTGGATGACACAGGAATAGTGCTGCTTTGCAGGGTTTTATGGTGATTGGCTGTCCTTGGTGGTCTGTCACACTGTTTGGTGCCTGTGTGCTCAGAGGGGCCTCACACTGTACCCCTGCATCACCGCAGTCCACAACTTCCTTGTGAGAGAAAGTGCAGGGGCAGGCACTGGTCTCTCTGGCAACCAGCAAAAAGACCCAGGATAATGGCCTGATGCAGTGTCAGAGGACATTTAGGTTGGATATTAGAAAAAGGTTCTTCACTCAGACAGTGATGAGGCACAGCAACAGGTTCCCCAAGGAAGTGGGGTGCTGTACTAAGCCTGACAGAGTTCACGAAGCGTTTGGTCTACGCTGTCAGGCCCATGGTGTGACCCTTGGGGCTCCTGGGGCCCGTGTTGTGACTCCTGTGCAGGGCGAGGAACCGGACGCGATGATCCCTGAGGGTTCTTCCAAACCGGGATATCCCGTGAGGCGATCGCCGCCGGCCCCGCAGCGCCCTCTGCCGCTCGCTGGTAACCGCGCCTGAGCCGCCGGCCCCNCGACGTCGGCGCAAGGCGGAGCGCGGCCGCCGTTTGAATTCCCGCGGGCTGGCGGGTGGGTGGTGCCGTCTCCTGCGGGAATGGCGGTGCTGCAGCCCTTGGACAAGCTCCCAACGCTCAACTCCGGCGTCCTCCTGGTAGGTCCGGCGGTGGCACCACTCTGCAGCCCGGCCCTGCCGTCCTTTCTCATTCCCTTTCCCAGGCCCGGCCCCGCTGTGGGCACCAGCCCGTCCCGTACCCTCCGCCGTGTTGGGCCTTGCCTGCGCGCGGTCCGGCCCTGCCTGGGGGCTGGCTATCCGGGGCCGATATGCAAATTTACGGCCGGGCGCGGGCTGTGGCTGACCGCGCTCTCGCCTCTACCGCAGCTCGTGGGCTCGGACGAGGCGCTCCAGCAGAAGCTGGCGGAAGCAATTCTCCGGGAGAAGATGGACTTCAACATCAGCGTGTGAGTGAATGGGAAGCGGGATGCACCGCCTGCGGCCCCGGGCCCGTATGGGGCCCGCTGCCACCTGGTCCAAGAGGGGTAAACCAGCAGCTGTGACGCGAATTCACGAAAAGCTTCCGCTTCAGATTCCTGATGCACCGAAATTGGTTAAAAACGCGCAGGTCTCGTCCCCGTGGCAGGAGTCGAAGCTGTAGAGCACGCGGTTCAGAGAGAGACTTAGCTCTTCCGAACGCTAGAGAGCACCACTGCCCAGATGTGACCGCATCTGCAGCGGGCAAACCACTCTGTCCTCAGGGCAGGCAGTTTGGGCATGCTTGGAAACGGGTAGGGTGGGGGAAGCATTTCACACGTTCATGTTCACCATGCACATACCCTTGCCTTTTGCATGTTCACAGATCTTTGATTACTAAACTGGAAAGGTGTGAGAGCAATAAATTTTTTTTCCCGTGCCTGAGAGACAGAAATTAAACATCCTGGGACAAAATGGGACCGGTAAAATGCTTGCAAATACTTGCAGGTGAACAAGTGTTTCTGAAAGATGTCTCTTACTTTGGATGCTCTTTGTAGCTGTTTTCTGGTTTGTATGCACATACATGCCATTCCTCCTCAAGCTATTAAGATGCACTTAGAATTTCAGTTTTAGCCACATGACATGTCATGTCTTAAAAGCTTGATTAACTTTTTATGATTAAATGTCCTTGACAGCTTTCTTGCCAAGACCAGATAAGTTTAGTCAGCTCTTCAGAAGGTGTTTGTGTTATTTTGCTGCTGTAATCCATGGCTATGCAGTAAAAGCCACCCGAGCTAATGTTCTGCTGGCTAATTAGAGTGACTGTAGTGCTCTGATTGTGGCATCTTGGATGTCTGCTGACTAATAGTAAACGAATTACCCCATTTTCTATGTGAAACCTGCAGCCTCTGCTGAGCTGTGGAGTGCCATAACTAGATGGCTGCTGGTACTACAGCTGGGTAACTGCCCAAAGGCACAGAATCATGTGCTTAAGCTACAGAGCAAGATATATCCCTGTGTAAATATTGCTAGGAAAACAAAGTCCGTGGGTTTTTTTCCCCCACTTTGGGATTATACACATTGCAAAGAAATATGGTATCTAATCTGACAGGTCTACTTGGGCGAAGGATTACAGGGCTTGGGTGTTTTGTGTCTCTTATTGCTGGGGATGGGGTGGGGGAAGGCTTCTGCAGTTCATATCTGGAGACTGCTGACATAATCTAGTCATGTTTTTAAATATAGCAGAATTTCAAATAATGCAGTGCTTTTCTGGGTTGCTTTTTTGTTTCCCTCAGACAGTGAGATCTGATACTTTCATCAAAGAGTCTCCCTAAATTTCACCTTAAATTAATAAGCTGGGGGTTTTTTTGTGTTGCAGTGTGTCTTTCAAGCTCACTTTGTTCATTTCTTGTGTTAGTTTCAGAATATTTTTGTTAAATTATATCTCCCATAAATGGAAGAAACAAAACACCTTTATTTGGAGACTAGCAAGCAAAACTACAAACTACGCAGGATTAATAGAAGGGAATGTGTACCATGATGTGTGTCTGCTCGAGAAAACGGTTAAGTCCTTAAGACTGAATTGATAGAAGTAATATTTCCCCAAGAAGACCAGAATGAGTGTTTCTTCCTTGGCTCCCAGAGAGGAAGTGGATTGTGAGAGTGACTGCACTTCTGGGATGTTTGTTTGTCCAGTTTAAGTTAAGGTGATTTTCTAAAATTGCGGTGCTGATAATGTTCTTCCCTGTGGAAGATTAGTTATGTACCGCTGAAACCTTTTTTGGTTGATTGGTTTGCTTGTTTTTTGTTGTTTGTGGTTGTTTGGCTTTGTTAGTGGGAAGAGATACAAAAATCCCCACCACTGTAGTGTAGCAGTGGTGGTACTGTGTAGAAGATGCCTAAACTAATCTAGTAGCTCCTGACATAGTGAAAGGCTTAAAAGGGGGCCTAATGAAATAATAGAAGCTCTTTTTGAATTATAACTTAATCTATAAAGCTGTACTAGTGACAAATTTGTGGTTTAAGGTTCTTCTGTACTTGGAAAGGTCACCTCTCCTGTGTGAGCATATGAGCAGTATCTCTCGAATGTGACAGAAAAGCACTGATGCATTTTAACTGAAACTTGGCAGCAAAATATTCCGGGAAAGAATTGGGGTTCGCTTTGTTAGAAGGGACTCTTTGTAACAATTAAATTAAATGACTTTCCACATACATCTGCATGGAGAAAATGCTTCTGTGAGTCTTGTTATGCTCTAATAAGCGTCCCATTATAACCAGCCTTGTCTAGCAATTACCACTGTGCCTGTCAGCAACTGAGTGGGCCTAAGATATGAGTGTACCACTTAAGCAATCACAATGTTTCTTCTATGCCCACATATTTAGTAATTAGCAGGCTTCCTGGTAACTTGCTACAGGGTGAACTGCAGTGGTTATGAGATTGTGGATGAGTGGATACTGTTTTGCCAAGCTATTTGGTTAAACTTGCAAATTTGTTATCTTTCAGTCACCTTGCTACATCCCTCCCCTTACCTTCAGAGCGGAATCATCTCCGACCCAGGATAGATCTGGTTGTGTTTATGATTGACATCAAGAGCAAGTACAGGTAAAAGAAAAGCAAAAAGATGAGAGGGGGGACTAATGTTCTTTCTTGGTTTGATGGCTAAATCTACATTTTTACTGTGTTGGAATTGCTGAATAGTGGGTTTCAAACCCAAGACTTGCTGTGGTGGAAGAACTCAGTAATATATACCGTGGCTTTCTGGCCTCCAGCAGTGGATTAGGACTGAACTGCTCTGTCCAGTAACATCCCTGTTGTGCACTAATTTGCCATAGCAGAGAAGGCAGAATTTATTTCTGGGTCTGGATATGTGACAATACAAACTGAGCTTTGGAAAGATGCTGTCTGTAGAATTAGATGGAAGTGCTGGTGGTGCTGTGAAGTTCTGTAATATGCAGAAGTCTGATGTGCACTGGGCAGTGCTGCTCAACAACTAGCAAGTGGCTGTGTCTGAGTCCTCAGTTCACTGATACTCTTGGTCAAGTGGGATCAGCACTATGGACATCTATAGGTAAAAGAGAAAGGTCTGCCGAGATTGATCCCTTTTCTATCATTGTGTGCTTGCCTTTGTAGAAATGATACTTGTTTCCCCAGGCCACAAGTAAAGACTTGCTAAGGCACAGAAGTCAGCATTTTATTACTTACTTAACTTGTGATTGATGATCCTGGGCTCTCATTTACCAAAAATGACAGGCCCAGCTGCATACTTACAGCACAGATGGTGCTGCAGAAATGTGTGGGCAAGCGCTTTCTGAAGGAGCAGAAGTGGTGCTGAAGTTTCATTGGATATTAATGAATTCAGTTGCTTAGTGTCTGTAAATCATGGAGGACACTGTTCAAACTAACTCTAACTGTTGAGTCTTACATAGAAAGGATATGTTATGGATTATTAAACAGCTGTGGGTATAACAGAGGTCTCTGATGTCATGCTTTTAGCATAAAGCAGAACTTTGCAAGCTCACAAATCAGCAGATGTTAACATCATTCGTTTTCTAACTGTGCTTCTGAAAATGATTCCTGTTGTCCTTATGCTGCACTGGTTTAACCTCCCTGTCCAACTGGATTGTCTGTACTTAATTTTCTGACAGCTTGAAGAATGTTGAAACTTCCCTAGCTCATGTGGATGCCAGCTTCTTCCTGGGGAAAGTGTGCTTTCTTGTGACTGGGGGTACGTATGGCACCTCTTCCTCTTCTTCAAGCAGCACAACTCACTGTTGGTTTTCTTAAAACAGGGCACTGACTTAACTTGAAACAAACTAAAGGAAACCAGTGGCATTGTTGAAACTTTAAGTTATTTCTGAACTCCTCTGCCTTTTTTATTGTTTCCCTAGATAAAACACAGTTCTCTAATGCACGCTTGCTCTCTCCTTTTTGTTTTTGCCAGACCTCGATTCTCTGTCCCTAATCCCTGAATGTGATTTGTGTTATTGATATTTTTGTGTGTGTATGTGGCACTCTAGAAGTCTGTTCTATCTGCTCTTGCAGATCTGTCTTAATAATAATCTTAATGAGCAGTGAGAAGTATCTTATACTGTGGTAATAAAGTGAATCTAAATGGATGAGCTACAAAACTAAAAAGTATAGTTGTAATACAAGCCTGGTGTTCTGCTGTGTACTGTCTGGCCCTGTTGTGCCTCTAATCCTTCTGTCTCCCAGTGCTTTCTTGTGTACCCTCCCTGCTTCAACTCTGAGCAACTGGAGGGGGCAGACTGTACTGCTCTGTGTTGGAATATAAGTGCTGTCCCTGGAGTTTTGGGGTCAGGAGGCCTATTTCTGAGGTAGAGAAGGAGTCTTAGCATTGTCTTATGTTATGGCTTTATCTTCCTTGGAGACCAGATCACTCTGTGATACCATATGAGCCAGGAGGACTTTTGGTACATGAATGGAAGACTCTTGCCCCAGTGATGGTGTGCTGATCCCTTATGCAGTGTTAATGTTATGTGAAGAGTGATGTGGTGCTATTCCTGCTGTTAGGATCATGAAAGACTTCTGTGCTAATTCCATTTCAAAACTTGTACCATTCTGTTTGCACTGCTCACTGTTGCCTTACCTTCTATTGTGCTCTCAAAATTAGCTCTGGATTTTTCTGTGGATGTGGAATTTCCAAAAACTTTTATTCACTGATCGCTGATTATGAGGCTTGTAATGTGGGAAAATGTTTTTTTAGTTGGCAGGGTGAATGCTTGCAGCATTGAGACAAATGCCATCTGTAAATTAGGAAAAGCCTACTGCAGTCCTGTGCTATTCTGTGAGTTGGAGGTAAGGTGCATATTTGGCATCTCAAGGGATTTCTGAATTCCACTGCTCTGTGATTGTTAGAAACATCATTATATTAGCAATAAATACATATAACAATAAATACATATGCTACTGGCTTTCATAAGTGTCAAGAGACCAGACTGTACAAGAATATCTACAGGAATCTGGCTGTCCTTGAAATGAGTGTTCTAGTAATCTGGTCCTTCCTGTGCTACTTCAATACCTCATGAAGTCAGGCCTAAGCTAACAAAAAACATCTCTGATATGCAAAAAGCTCGGTACACTTGTTCCTTGCTGCATTTTCTCTTCCTGAGAGTTGAGATGTTATTTGCCATTGTGACTCCCTTGCCCATGTAATGTTTTGTGTCAGCCAAACTTTGTGGCTTCACTGACCATTTTGCCATCTGATAGGTTACTCTTTCCAATTACCTGCTTGGTCTGAGAAGCTGGAAGCAGAGTTTGGCATTCAGCAGCAGCACACTTCACTTTTCTGTGTACTTGTCACTGCATCCTCAGGTAGAATCTGTGCCTTTGGCAAGCCCTTCAGCACTTCCAGCTGGCAATGCTGTACCTTCCTTAACATTAGGGAAATAAAGGGGACTATTTGGGATATTCTGTAGCTAGCCACTTGATGCCTGCCCTGGTTCTTTCTTTTATCAAAGTTTACTGTTGCTTTTCTTCTTTTCAAATGTTTAAATAATTTCTCCATTTTGTTTCCAGTTGGAAGGGATTCGAGTTACTACTGCTCAACGACTTCTGCGAATGTTACAGATCTGTGCTGGTCATATACCGGGAGTTTCTGCCTTGTCCTTTGTCTCGCTGATGAGGAACTCTGATGATGATTAGCTTTTCATTGTGATACTTCAGACACATTCATCAGTTTTTTTTCATGTTGGGCATTCAAGCTGCTGCAGTTGGAATCACATTGGGAAGCTTTTTTTGCGTGATTTGCCTTGACCACTCATCCAGAACTGTTCCTAGTTGCTTACCTCTCAAGAAAAGTTTGATTTCTATTCAGTGGAAAACAGAGGGGGAAGGCAGTTTGAGTTGGGGATTCCTATCCATTATTATATGTGAATCCCATTTCATTATCAAGTTTGAGTTTTTTCTACTTGTCCAGTGGCCAGGAGCTACATGTTTTTCTGAGAAAATATTAGAAGAACTGTCTCCAAAGTACCAGAGAAGAGGCAGCAGGCTCCTGCTTTCTTTCACTTGAAATGCAGCACCTTAGTCTAATGTGAAGCCTTGCTGCCAGGTTTTGTCTATCCACCAAGAGAAGAATGGTTAAGGAAGGCTGGTCTGCTGCTTCTAGATAGACTGCACTTAGCAGTTAATGATCCAGCTGTGTAAGCATCTGCCCAGCAAAGGACTCACTATTTCCATGCCTGGTACCTAATTGAGAAGGAAGGGGCTAAAGAATATAATTAATCTAGCACTTTAGCTTTCTTTTAGATCCTTAGACAAAAAGACTCCACTTGTCAAGCCCAAGACAGCCCCAGTATTGCAGCCTCTGGGGCTGACCAGAGGTGAAACCCAGAAGACCAGACCACAGCAGCACACAGAAAACAGGTTGTCTTGGCTGGTTTGGCATATGCTGTGTATAATCCCCTTTACTAACAAGTTCTGAGCAGCAGTAAGTTGTGCCTTGTGCTTACTACAAGTCACTAATGTGTGAGAGTTCTAATTTAATAAAATAAGTAATATGTAATTTACTTAGTTACTACTTACATAGTTATATGCTCTTTATTAGCAATGTGGCATGGGCTCTAAAACCTGTGAATGCTTGCCCCAGTTTGCCCTGGCAGGCTGGTCCTTGCTGGCAGCTTGAACTCCCAGTTAGTTGTTTTGCTGCACTTGTGGCTTCAACCATATGGTGGTGGCAAAAGCTTCTCAAATACAGCTCTTTCTGTTCATTGAATTGAGCCACCTGCCAGAATACAGTTTTTATTGAAACGCTGGGATGTTTTATGTTTTTTTACCCAGAATTGCATGCCAGTTAGAAATTAAGCCTAGGGAGAATATGTTAAGCTCCCCTCTGGTTTAATTTATTTAATCCCTAATAGTCTGTTTTAATCTTCCTAGATGCAGAGCTCTAGCTGTGTGCACTTTTTCGGTTAGCTTGTTTCTGACATCTGCCTATGAGCAGGAAAAGCAGAAAGCAGCACTGCAGGCTTAATCAGCTGTGAGTGTTGGCAGTCCTTGCAAAGACAGCTCAGCAAGGCACAAAGCCTGTATCCTTGCTCAGGGGACACACAAATCCCAGTTCCAGTTGTCTTGTTGCTGATGGGGGAGGGCTAGGGTCTTTGTCAGCTGAAACAAAAGGAGCTAAACCATTCAGCTGTGTTATGATGCCCAAAAGGGCTGGACTCTGGCTAAAACCCAAAGGAGAAAGACATGTGCAAACTGTCATGGGTGTGTAAGGAGGATTGAAAGCTTAATGGGCATGCCCTACTTTCAGCTAGCTTTGCCATCCTGAAGGTACTAACCAGGACTTGGCCACCAGAGGGGGGAAAATCATGCTGAGAAACAAGCTTCTGAGTTGGTCATGCTGTCTTAGCCTTGCTCTTGCTTTGAGTCCATCAAAATAAAGGAGACCATGGCTTAGAATAGGCTGGTTTCGATTTGTTCTCAATTTGCAGGTGCAGCCTGTGGCAGGAAAGGAAGGAAAATGGCATAAAATGAGCCACTCTTTTGTGTCCTCTGCAACTCCTATACGGCAAGGAGACTTTTCTATCTCCTAGGTTGCTCTCCTTATTAGTTGACTCTAATAACTGACAGACTCTGATTAAATCTCTTTGGCCTCAAGACTAATTTCACTGTGTTTTTTTAACTAGTGAGAAATAACTTTTTTTTTGGTCCACCCAGAATGCTTTGGAATAACCCACATATGTTACTGTCCATTTCTGCACACTTCAAGTGTTTTTTTTTTCCACTGTTATGTTTCAAATGTGGTATTTCTTCCCTTCTACTACTTTCAAAGAAGAAAGATGCTTTTTTTACTTCCTACAGGTGGCTGAATCTCAGCTGGTACATAATAAAATCTAGTTCCTTAAGAGCAGCATCTTGCTTCACCTTGGGGCAAATATTTTTCTTACTCTTAGAAGGTATTTACTAGAACTGGCAGGGGAAGCGGAGCGTACCTAAGAATATGACACTGTGTCTCAGGTCCATCATGTTTTACAACCCAAAGTAGTTGGGACACATCTGAAGCTACATCTTCAACTATGTAAATTCCTCTAGGAGCTGTCAGCTATTAGTTTAGACAGGCCATAACACTGCCCTCACTACCAGAGGAGACAAGGGAGCTGAGGATATCTTTCATCTGGATGGAATAGCCAGGGCTCATTTTTGATAAAGGTCTTGTGAAAGTAGTACTTGGATTGGGATCAGAGGCATGGAAGGCCTGAAGCTGAATTAAGGCTAGTTACTCAGGTTCTGTTGTATTCAAACATCATGAAAGAGCTTGCCAAGCTAACTGAAATCTAAACTAGCACAAACATTTTGAAGTTACTTGCTTTTTCTTCTCTCTTGCCTCAGTTCCCTATCCCTAGGGAGATTTTCAAAGAGGAATCTCTGTGGTGAAAATACCCTGGTGAAAGTTGCTGGTTTGACTGTTTCAGTTTGTGGATGTGTTTCTGTTTGTCGGTTATGTCAGCAAAATTAGAATAAAAGCGGTTTAATTAGTATAGAAGAGCTCATACCAGTTGCACTGGTGTAAGCTTTGGTCTCACAGTGCTTTTTTGGGGGGATGGAACTAAATGAGGTTGTAATACGGTCTCCTCTGCTATGGCAGGTTGACTCACAGGATGCTGTTTTCAATCCAGTTCCTTGAAGAAGATTTTGCATCCTCAGCCTGCTAGCTGAACAGCTCACAGATGTGATCTGGGAGAAATTTTGGCACAAATCGGCTTGCTTGGCATTACCTGGTGGGATTACAGCTCTCTGCTGTGCCAGAAAACAGTTTTCTAAGACTGTTTTTGCTGCACCAGCAGTTAAATCAGACCAACTTTAAGCATGATAAAACATGATATGCTCAGTCTATACTCATGGAATAAAAAGTCTGCGTACTGAAATGGCATCCATAGTAAAAGATCTCTCTGTTCCTGGAACAAACATCAGAGATAAATCCAAGCCTGGGGATATATCTGTCCCTTCCAAACCTTGCAACTGCTGGTAGAGTTTTGGATTCAAGGCCACCTCTGATATTTGCTTTGGGGACTGGTTAAAACTAGACGTCTTTGCTTGCCTGTAGTTTGAAGGGCGTGGCTGGCTTAGGTCAGTGCTTAGCAGCTGTAGTCAAGCTGTCAAAGCTCCTTGGTTGCTCTCATCATGACCACTGTTCACAACAGTGGTGGACAAGAAGTGCCTCGTGCTCTGCTGTCTAGAGTTGACTGGCAGAGCTGTAGCAGAGGTCAGCTCTGCTCTGCTGCCAAAAGCAAGGAAGAGGCTTCCTCCTGAGGGGTTTTTAACTTGTCTTGTCAGGAGCACTGGCTGGTTTCCAGCTGCTCTGTTTCCATTCAGCTGGCCCAGATCCCCTGGCAGTCTGCACTCTGTTCTCCACTCCCCACCCTAAGCTGGTGTGCAGTGAGTGTTGCTGTGGGCTGCTAAACAACTGCCACTTTGCATTCAGTGGCCAGCTGTCCTTCACTGGTGGGGAAAAGTGATTTATATGTAAGAGAAAGCAATAGGTGGTAGAGCCCAGAGTCAGGAGCCAAAACCACTGGATTTGTTTCACTTCTGTGACTGATTTCTTGCATGAACCTGGACATGTGTGAAAATTCACTGTGCCTTGTTTGTTCTGCTTCTACATCAGGATCCGTCTCCACTGGGGATGTGTAATGAGGGTAAATTGACATTACTTGGGGACACAAATCTGGAATTGAGTGGAAACATTCAGGAAAGAACATTTTTTTCCTCTGCCTAAGTTCTGTGGGGGAAAGTTTGGTGGGGCCTGCTGGCTGGGCACCTCCTGAAATCGGCCATTTTTGTGCTGCTTACATACCTGACTCCACTGCAGGGAGGCTGTCTGAAACTGGCTGCAATCCTTCTCACAAGGCATTGCAGCATGGTTAGGTTTTAGTGTGAACTGGAATGAAACCACCCTCTGAAATGCTGAAATTCCCTGCACAGTTCAATTATCCTTGAATTGGCCAGTGGGGAAATCAAAGTCTCTGGATCTGTTCCTCACTGTTAAATATTAATACAGCATGGCAATACTAGGCAGGAAGGCATTCCCTCGGGTCTTGGCTGTGAAGAACCAGTGTGCAAAAGAGGTCGGGAACAGGGGACTCTGGAGTGACATGACTTGCTCATATTCCTTGGCAGCTGAGGAGCAGGGGCTCCCAGCCCGTGCTGGGCCACGTTGCCTTTGCCACAGGCTCCTTCTGCAAGAGCTGCCATGTGCTGTGATGTCACATCCCTTGTCCCTCTGGAGCTAACGGTGTGCTGGGTCATTTTGAGAGGATCCAGGAAAGGCACCATGCCCGTGTGCCTTGCCCTGCCACCTCCTTTGCCGAGGGAAGTCAGCAGTGTGTGAAAGAGAGCCCATGTTTTACATATGTTCAGGCAGCCTCCTTGCCACTGGCCCAGGTGCAGCTGTGGGCTGGGTACGAGAGCCCTGTGGGCTCTGTGTGTCATGGGAAGGAGCACCGAGGTGGGGCAAGGACAAAAACAATGAGAGAACACTTCACCTTGGGAAACAGCCCTGGGGTGGAGGGTCTGCTCTAGCCCCTGGATCCCAACACCCTGTTGGCACTACAACAAGCTGTGCCAGGGCCATATGAAGCACCTGTGCTCAGGCATGCTGGAAAAAATTAAAAAGCCCAGCCAGCTAAACAAGCTAAGGAGACTTTCCCATTTTCTGTCAGCGTGGAGTATTGCTTTTCCCATGAAAGCTCTCTGGTCCTGCTATGTGCTTACCATGCAGTGACAAGGTGACAGTGCCATGCTGTGACTGGGCCTGCCTTGCTCCTGCCCTCTGTTTGGATTGTTGAAACACCTTAGGTATTTGTTGAGGCACTATTGTTGTCTGCACTGGTCAGCTCAAAGCTCTCCTGAACCTCTGTTCTGGCCACTCTCCTAGTTTTGACAGCAGCATTGGCATTGCTCCAATGTGAATGTTCAATTTTTTCCCCCACTGCTGTTTCTTTTTCTTGCTCTTCCAGAGATCACAGACATGAAGTCAGAGCTGCATTTGCCTCAGCTCAGTAACAGCTCATGTGGCAGTGGAGTATCTCTCTTTAATGACATGTGCCAGAATCATCTAATTAATCCTCATTCCCCTGTGGGACTGATGGGTGACTCAGTGTCTCGTGCTGTTATGCTGAACAGCAGAGGATCAAAGCCATTGGAGCTGGGGAAGCCCTGGGATAGCACAGTGTCACTCTGTCTGCACACCAGGCACCTGTAAAGGCTCAATCTTACGCCCTTATCTCCAGGACTTTTTTTAGCCATGCAAGGGATTGAAAATTCTGCAACTGTGGAGACAAGGCTGGAGCTGCCATCACCTTGCTCTGGAGGGACTGTTTTCACTACCTGATGTTGCCTTTTTACCTTTTCATTACAACCAAACTTGGTCACCCTGAGCAATTCTCCCTCCTGACCTAGAGGTCCTTCACTGCACCCACTGTGTATGTGTCTGTGTGAAAGACAGGGCAGGGAGGCTTAAGCACTGCTGAAATTGAGCTGTGGTCCCTTGCGGGCATTGTGACCACCAGCATGTGCCAGCATGGCATGACAGCCCTGAAGAAGTGCAAACAAACCCCAGTACCTGGCCTTGAATTTTCTTGGCATCCATCATGCTGCTGCATGAGCAGCTTGCAGGGAAGGGATGGGGAGTTCCTTGCACGCAGATGTTGTGTAATACACACCTAGTTCAAACACAAGTTTGCAGGCTGGGAAGCATTCACTCAGTCAAGGGGGAAGAGGAAGACCCTCTGGGACAAGGGCTGCTGCACTGCATCTTCTGCTCTGTGTTATAAAGGAGATGAAACATGAAGCGTGTGCTTTCTTCAAAACCTGGGTCCTACCCAGGTTGCATGTGGAGCATCACCTGTGAGAGTCCCTCTGAGTGTGCATGAGCTGTGGTTTGGCTGAGTTCAGCCACTGTATGGGACTAATACATAGTGATGGTGTCCTATAAATTATATAGTTGGAATGTTCGCCATCTGCTCTGCACTGAAAGCTGAGTGTGATTGAGATCTTCCTTGCTTCCCAAAGCTTGATGCTCTTGCCAAGCTTGAAATGTGTGTGTATCTCCTGTAAGTGGTTCTGATTGAATCAGGTAAAGAGGGAATTTTTAAAGCAGGCTGTAATGTTCCCTGCACCCGAAGTAAGAGCTAAAGTAGCGGCCAGCATCCCATTATAAAGCTATGAGTAAAACTGAGTCTGATTTCATATTTATTAGGTTCTAAAGGGACTGAATCTTGATTGCAGTGGTCATATCAAAGATTTAAAATAGTAATGCAAAAAGCAAAGGAAACCCCAATGATTCATATAAGGAGGGGAAATAAAGACAGTCATGGAGGAAGGAGTTTGAGGGGGCCTGAATTGCTCTGCTGCCCAAAAGCAGAAGGGGATTTGAATCAGATTATCCTCATTAGATGTCTCTTTAAAGCATCATCAAGCTAGATGAATGGTCTTGGGGAGAGCTTGCAGGCATGGTGGCTGTGATTATCACCAGGGATTTGCAGTCCTAGTTATCTAGCTGAGAAACAAGATTATTAGGGGGTATAAAGCTGTTCCTGCCCTCAGCCTCTAATGTGCATTTTTAGGTTGGGTGATGGGAAACGCTATGTTGCTGCGTATCCCCTTGGAAGCCTACATCCTTTGGTGGTCCAGCCCTCTGCAGGGCTGTGGGTGGAGTGTGGAAGGGAAAGGGACCTATGCTGGCCAAAAGCAACTCATCCTTCTTCCAGCTGGAGCCTTTGAGACCCCAAAGGCTCAGAAGTTGGTGTGGCTTTTACAGAGGGAATGCCTGTAAGCTGTGAAGAGGGCTCTCCCCTTACAAAGGAATCAATGGACATTGCCCACAGGTTCCTTGGAGTTCATCCTTAGGGCTGGTGAATATGGAACAGGGCTGTTGGCAGTCACTCTCCACCTCCGCAGCCCTGCAGTTGCAGCAGCTCCTCATCCTCCCCTTTATCTCCTTCCCTAGTCTGTGTGTTGCACTCCTGTTTCTTCTCTGGCCTTAGGCAGGATGTCCAAGGCACTGTGCCCATATGCCAGCCAGGAGAGGAGGTGCACAGGACAAATCCACCTGTTAGTTCCCTTCTAACATTGCATCCTTGATCCACTCATGGAAATTTGTAACATTACTCTGTACTCAAGGCTGTGCAAGTAAAATCACTCTAGCCGTTTTACACCAGGCTGGACCTAAAGGTCTATGGGAAGCCAGAGGATGTTGTAGAGGTACTGGGGCAAGTGTGGCTTTGATTTTTTGCTCTGGAGTCATCTGCTGGAGATTCATGCCTTTAGAGTGTAGTGGTTGGGCTTCCCACTATGAGTACTGGGGAGATTTCTGCTCCACCATAAAGGATGTCTGATCTGGCTGAACCCATCTCTTCAGAGGTTTTTCCTGTGGCAGCACATCACCCTCAGCCACTGGTTTCTGTTTCAGTGCTGGAGGTGCTGCCTGGCCCTGGCACTGCATACAAACACTCCCTATGAATAGCCACAGGCCAAATGGGGGGCACTTGCCACCCCCTCCCAGTTGCCTAAGGGAGACAAGACAAGATGCCACTTCTCTTCAGGATGGGGATGGGGGCAGCATCCCTGCTGCAAGGCAGAGTGGGGAGGGAGTTTGAGTACTGTTTGTTCACATTCAGGCAGAACAGCCAGGCTTAGCTAATGCTGTGTTGCTCATGGTGTTGGGGCGGGAGGGCTTGCAAGAGCCAGGACAGTGCCAGGGACCCAAGTCTCACTGAGTCCCTGCCACAGTCTGCAGAGCAGCAAGAGCAGCCTGCACACCAGCTGGAAACACCCCTCACTCCTCCCCACCAGGGGAGGTCAAGGGCTCAGCCCCTCCAGGTCTGGATAAGACAAGAGAGGTTTTTCCCAAGTCCTCTGTGCTGGTGTGTCCTTCTGCTCTTTGGATCAGGGAGGGGGAATGGGAAAAGGGAGTTTGAGCTCAGGAAGTGCTGACCTTCTGGAACCCCAGAAGGTTCTTCAACAGGCAGCCCACTGAGAAGTCTAATTTGGGTGTTCAGCATTATCCCTGCAGGTGACCCAGGCCCCTTGAAGAGGGAGGCAAGGACACCTGCCCTTTTTTCTTCAGCCTTGTGGACAAGCAGAGCTCCAGGGATATAAACAAGGAGCAGAGAGACAAATTCCATTCAACAGGGAGGGGCACTGCTCCACACCAAATGCTCCATGATGATGGCTGAGAAGTATCACAAACTTCCTTGATAAGAAACAGAGAACCTACAGAGGGATCTGGGGTTTAGAGTGACTGTGAATCTCTTGAAACCTTTGGTTTCCCATATTATTCCTAAAACCTTCCCAGATTTTGTCCCTAAGCCCACCTAGCTTTTGGAAGGATCCCAGTAGATCCTGAGAAGAAGGTTTATGCTGGAGCTGTGAGAAATCTGCTCCTAAAAGCCATAGTGGAAAGGAAAGTCAGCACAGGGCTGTTGGGAAGGGGTGCTGGGATGAGGTGCTGAATGGGCTTTGGAGGTTGGCTCCAGCCAAGACATTTACTGGACCATCTGAATGCAGGGCAGGTGTCAGGCTGTGCCGAGATGGTCCTGAAGCATTGGGTGCATCCTGTCAGAGGTTTGTCCTGAGGTAACTGGGTCTGCTCAGTAAACACCTCACAGCTTCTCTGATTGACAAGCCTTTGGGTTTCCGGTGTGCATGAGCACAAGGTGAACTTTCGGGGGATATTTTCTGCCATGTGTGGTTTTGCAAGTGCATGCGTGAGTCACTTCACCTACCTCTGACACCAGAGGAACCGCTCACATGAGTCCAGTAACTCATGTGTGCACGAGTCCTTGCAGGCCACTGCCAACCCTCCATGCTCCTGGAGCACCACCACTGCCCTGTCCCCCACAGGGATCCCATGGATCTCAGCTGATCTGAGCTGAGCTCAGCCAAAGCCAGCCCTCTAGGTGCAGGATGGGAACAAATTGCCCTGGAAATCAAGCTGTCTGACTCTGAGATGAAGACATAATTCTTAAATTGCTCATTTGATACCTTTTCTGGTTAATTTGATTTATAAAAGGACTTACCCGGAGACCCAGGCTCCTGGAGTTTTCATTTGTCTGCAGAGGAGATAAGAAAAGCGCATTTCCTTATCCAGTGAGTCATTTTTTTCTGCTCTTTAATTATGCATTTGTGCAATTATCAAGCATATTCAGCTCTGAGATGCAAACAGCTCGAACTACTCACCAAGCTTTAATTTTTGCTATTCCAAAAATGATCACAGTTATGAAGGGTAGGGGAGGCAAAGATGGGGGAGATGAAAAGGGGAACAGCTGATGTCCAGAATCTGGGCCGTGCTTGTGAGCAGGCTCACGTATGAGTGCTTCTGGGGTAGTCAGTGCTGCTTTTCGCCTTGAATAAGCATTATCATGTGTAAATTCAAACATATCTTCTTGACCCAGGAGGAGGTGGATAAGCTGGGACGAGGTCAGGGAAGACCTGTAGAGCATGATAAAGAGGGATGAGAAAATGGGGTAGCTTCAGTGGCTGCAATGAGGCTGCAACATCCTTCCATGTAACAGGACCTGGAAGCATTTCACTCACAGGGGGGCATGACGGCTGCCATCCCCAGGCTCCCCACCATGCACTTGAAATTTCAAGATTTCTTTGTCCCTAAGCCCACTACTGAAATAGGATCTGTTGCCTCCTGAGCTTTCACGTAAATCTCACTCTCCATGTTGAAAGCACTGTGTAGGTTACTTGGTTTGGGCTTTCCCCAGTGTGCACATTTGACTGGAGGGCTCACAGAGTTAATCTGTAAGTGTGATACAGCAGATACTGGGAACCATTTCCCATTCTGCATTTTAAGCCAAGCAGGGAGGAGAGACAGAAGGAAGAGGGACAGGGTGACAGTTCCGTGGTGGGACCCACAGAAATAGCAGCTAGGGGGTCCCTGAGAGATGATCGACATGGGGGAGAAGTACACTGGGGGCATTTGAGAGGTGAGGAAAAAGGGAAGGATGGAGGAGCATACCTCTTTGGGAAAAGGAGACTAGCAGGTGGAAACACCCCAGGGCAAGAGGAACAGCTTTGGAGCAGGGAGGTGGTTTGGGGACAGGCATCCTGACAGAGCACTGAATGTTTTGTGGGAATCCTCTGCCTACATGCATGTCCTCAGCCCCACCAACCCACAAGACAAGGTATTTTCTCAGTCCTAGACCCTACACTTCCACTTCTGAGAGCTTCCTACTGGGGACACTGAGGATTCCAGGTGCCCTCTCCTTGCCAGGTCCCTCCACTGTGGAGCTGTTGGGGGTTGGGTTTGTTCCTTTTACTTAGAGAATTTTTTCCAATAAAGTTGCTAGGAGACTAATTACTGGGTGCTTATGGGTGCTTGACCAAAAAAAAGAGGTGGCCAAATGGGAGTTTTGAGGCAGATGCTTTCTGATAATGGCCCAGCTGTTAAAACCAGGTGAGGCAGTGTTTCTTATCTTTTTCACCACCATTCCTCCCTCCAGGGGGATATCTGCTGCTAATGGGCCATTAACGCTCACCAATGACATGACACATTACATCATCCCATTGTGAGATGCTCCACCCAGTGAGGGGGGGGCCCTGGCACTCCTACCTGGATAAAAGTGAGACTCAGGAACACCAGGCATCCAGTTTTCCAGTGGATTCCCTGAAGAAGACTGGACCCATCTCACCATCACTGTACTTTTCTACAGGATCATCTCTACTCCACAGAACTACATCTGTTACTCCAGGAGGATTCATCTGGACTGCTTTTAACACCCTGACCAACAGGGTGTCAGGTCACATCCCTGACTCTGTCAGGTTTTCTAGGGTGTTTGTTTGTTTTGTGTGCTTGTCTTTCTGTACTACTACATTTGTATTTCTTAATATTCCTAGTAAAGAACTGTTATTCCTATTCCCAAATCTTTGCCTGAAAGCCCCTAATTGAAAAATTATAATAATTTCAGGGAGGAGGGTTACATTCTCTATTCAAAAGGAAATTCCAGCTTTTGCTGGCAGATACCTGTCTTTTCTAAACCAGGACAGGAGCTCAGATGTGGACTGGAGTGAGCCCTGGCTTTTATTTCCCCCCCTGCTGTGGGTCCTGGCACTGCATCACAGCTTTCCATCCCTTCCCACTGCCCTGCTGCTGGACACTTGTCTCTCCAACTCCCATGCCTGCACCCCAGCCCTGGTCCTCACCTGGGGTGTGCAAGAGGCAGAGGGTCAGCTAAAGTGGAATATGGAGAGATGTCCTGCTGTTTGACCCAGCTCCCCCAGCAGGTATGAGCAGGGCAAGCACAGCCTGCTCACAGCAAGCATTTGAGGCAGAGGGTGCTGAGCTGTCTGTGCCACTTGTGGCTCAGGGCTGTGCTGAGAGAGGGAAGTGTTTGGCATACCCCCATCGACTAGGGAGTTTTATTTTGACCAAGATGGAGTGGGAATAACTGAGCCACAAGCACATAAATGGCCCACCTCTCACAGCTCCTCAGTGCAGCCCACAGCCCTCTGGCAGCCATTCCTGCTTGCATGACACAGGGGTGAGGGATCAAGCACCTGGGTACACTGGCTGGAAGAGGAAGTGAAATCACAGCAGGTGTGGAACTGGTGAGCAGTGACCAGTTTTTAATTGGGACATTGGCTTGCTTGGAGCCCCGCAGTGCCCATGGTGGAGCTCAGACTGCGTTGGGGCTGCTTTGCCATTGCTGTGATGCAAACTGTTCTCTGGGAATGCTGCTGGCAGGGAGGGAGATGTGCTGTAGGGCAGCTCCTCCCCTGCAGAGCATGGGGTACCAAAGAACTGCATTTGGGCTGAGATCTAGCATGGGGAGCTGGTGGCTACACCCTACTCAGGACTTCAGGAGGTGGGATGTGGAGCCTGTGGGATCAGCTTGCCCAACAGTCATGGGCAAGGGACAGGCACATTCAGGGACCAAGTCCTCAGGTCTGTCTCAGCTACCCAGTGGGGGCACCTGGTACTCTGTCACCTTAGTCAGAGCACCCTTTGGATTTTTTCCTCCTCCCCTCCCAGCCTTGATCCAGGACAGTGGGTAGTAGAGGCCTCACTAGAAGGAGTCCAGATGCTGTAGCTGCTGGAAGGACATGACTCCAGCAGTAAAGTCCTATTAGGGATCTCCTGGGTAGGGCAGGTCACTAGTGTTTCTTCCCTCATCTGAGAGCCAGCCAGCAACTGTGGCTGGCCCCTTTCTTTCCTATGGAGTGAAGAAAAAGAGGATGTGACTTTTGTTCAGTAAGAATGGAAGAGATTCACCTACAGCACTAAAATCCATTTCTTCAGGTCTCAAGCATCAGGCTTTGATGTGTGGGTATTGGTGGCGGAACATTTCTCCTGCTCCTGATCAGGAATGCCTAAGACTATTAAAGGGTTTTTTTAAGTCCCTTCCAACGGTTTGAGGACCAGGTTTGCTTGGTGTGACCTGCTTTGGCCATGCTCTACACATTTACTGAGCAGAACCAGATCTGAACCCTGGAGAATTAGACATGGTGCTGAGGAACCACAAGTCTAGGTCTTTGTTGGAGAGGATGGAGAGCACCATCAGTAGGGGTGGAGAACATACAACAGTTGGCCCACTTGCAGAGCAGTCACTGGCAGGATATGTCTTTGGGGCAGTGGGAGCTTTTAAAAGGGGAAACTTCAGTGCCCTTTCACTCTTTTCTTCTTTGGTCCTTTGCATTTTCAAGCCAAGCCTGGTCTGTGTCCCTGGGATGGAGTCTTGCAAAGATCTCTGCACAGGAAAGTCTCCTCTAGACACTGGAGGAGGCTGAGGTGGCTTTTCAGCATAAGCAAAGGGAGGTGCAGGCTGGGAGACATACCTGGGCTGGGGTCAACATGCAGGTGGGCAGAGGAGGAGGATCAAGGAGGTCAGGCTGGGACACAATACTGCTGGGTACGAGGTGCTGTGTGGCTGAGGCACATAAGGGACTGTGGGGATTTTGAAAGCATGTTTTGGAGGAGAGGGGTAGTTTGAGGGCACATTGCAAAGGCAGGCAGGGGTAGGGCTTGGTCGCTTGCTCTCCTCCTCCCTGGTGAAGATCCGCCCCAGGCCAAGCACAGCAATTTCAAGCCCCAAGGGAGACAACGCAAATTGACAGACTGTATCTCCCTCTGCCACGGGGCCTGGGGCACTGCGATTTCACACTCCAGTGGCCCCATCATTGCTATGCCATGCAAGAGCTGGGTTCTCACTCCCATTCTGCCATGTCCTCATCAGGAAAAGCTGCCATTGCCCCCTCCTGCCTCTCCTTCGAGTGCTTCGACACCCTGACCAAGTCATGCATCAAGTGCTCCGACCTGTTCAAGGACAATACAAGTAAGTGGACAAGGGCAGCTGCAGTCTGAGCTCCCCAGGGGTGGGTGGTGGTGGTGGGCCAAGGAGGCTGGGGGCACCCCAGGGCAGGCAGGTGGAGGGCACCATCTCCTGAGGATGACTACGGAGCTGGCAATGGAGGATGGTGCACTGCCTTCACCTAAAGCAGAGGGGAAGAAGCAGCCAGTTCAGGAAGAGGAACATGGTTTAGGGAGAAGTCAGATGATCCACCCTAGGGTGGATCAACCTGCCCCAGGGGTGACTGTGGGAAGAGCAGGAAGCTCTCATCTCCTACCCCCCAGGGACAGGAAAGGGGATTAAGGGTCTCATCAAGCAGAGGGATATTTTGTTGCTGGTGGCAGGTGGGTCACAGTTAAGTGCCACACTTCTTCCCTGCCACAGCAGCCCCCAGGCCAGCCAGACAGGTGAAAAATGCTGCTGTCCTCCTTCCTCCTTCAGCTCTCCCCGTCCTGACCCTATTGGCATCTCGCCCCACAGCAGAGCCTACCCTGGCACCCACCCTGACCAGCACCTTCCTGATCTTTGGGGTCCCAGTGGTGGTGGGGTTTATCCTGGTTCTGGCTACCCTATGTGGCTTCCTCGCCTGCAAGGTGGGAAAGTGGAGGAGAAAGAGGAAGCCAGCAGATGAAGAGGACAAAGGTAGGAGACTTCTTCCTCTCCCTCTCACAACACCCTGAGGATCCTGGAGTAGATGGGATCACTTATTGCTGGCTCCCCTGAGGCACATCCCTGTCCAGGCCACTTCCTCCACCTCAACACCAGCTCTGCAGGCATCCCATGGCATTTTGGGGATTCCGAATCACTACCTGAGTGGCAGTGTCCTGCATTCCCTGGGAACCTATGCCTGTACCTGACTGCCAGCACAACCCTGCTGAGCCATCCCTCCCTTTGCTGGGTCTCCCTGTGCCTTTTTTTACTTAAAGCATGTCCTGGCACCATCCCCTCTCCAGAGGGGACATGTACAGTGGGCAGCTTTGTGAGCTCACTGGTTTATGAGAGCCCTCTCCCCCAGCAGCCGGAGGACCATGGATGGAGTGGGAGTAGTGGGGGCAGTGGTGGACACCGGGGGATGGCTGCAGGGGCAGCCTCTCCCTGTGGCACTGCAATGGGGGTCCTTTGTGGACTGCCCAGCTTGCTACTCGTGTTTGGGATGCCCAGCATCCTCCAACATGCATCCCAAAGACCTCAGTAGGATGTCAGGGCCAGCCCCATTGACAGCACACTGCAGCACTGCACAGGGTTATCTGGTGCATCAAAATTAGGGCTGGGGTTCAAAGGGTGGGGTTGAGCCTTTCCTAGTAGGGCACTTGCAGGAGAGTAAGGCCACAGTGCTCCATGATGGCCCGTTTTGTTGGTGCGGCTCTTTCCTCCCTTGCGGGCCACTGCACTGGCACTGATTCAGCCTTGAACAATCTTCTCAGAAGTGGTCTAGCCTGGCTTCACTCCCCCCCATTCCCAGGTAGGGGATATAGCTCCCCAGGACCCCTGAGAGGGGCTGCCACTTAGGGATGCTGGCACTCACCACTGCCCCATGACCCAGGTGGGTGTCCACAGTCCTTTGTGCCCTGGCTTGCCTGCACACTTCAGGCAGTGTGAGATGGTGACTCAGACTGGGGGGACATTACCCAGGGCATCTCTGCTCTGTGACAGCCCATGACGCACATGCCTAGGAAAAATACCAGAAGTGAAAAAGAAGGGTGAAATCCAGTGGTGAGAGAGATGTGGCCATTATGGAGAGTGTTGGAAGCACTACTCAGTCTCCTGTTGCATGCCCTGGGCCACAGTCCCCTTGTCCTCCGAGGTTGCACCACTGCAAGCCCAGTGCTGCAGCACTGGATGTGTGGAAAGTGGCAGGAGGCTTGGGACTGGAGGCACACGGCTGTTTGAAGTGTGTAAACAAGTCTATTTTTAAGTGGGAGGCAGTCAGGGAGGGCAAGCTGCCATGGGCTGGGCTCTTCTGCTGCCAGCAGGGTTGAGCAAGAGAACTCAAAGTGGAAGTGCAAGTTTCAGCCTTTCCCTCTTGTCTTTTGGGGTGGGGGGAAAGCCCATCGGTTGTAAGCAGGAGCAATTCTGCAGCAGAAGAGGTGTGGGGACCTCGTAGACACTTCCTGTTCCAGATCCATCTTCTCCCCTAGGGACAAGACCATCTCCCTGGGACCTGCCTGTCCCCATTCCAGGAGCCCAGTAACCTCCTTTTCTTGTCCGTTCCCAGAAAACATAGACATTGCCAGCCCCCTGCCCAGCCAGGACCCTGCCATGCCAGAGGGAGATGGTGCCCTGAACCCAGCCCCATGCCTGCATCTGGATGGGAGCCTGAAGATGCTGGGGTCACCCAGGAAAGCCAGGGCAAAGCAGAGGCCATCCTGCCAGGGCAATGCTGATGGTGACATTGTTCTGCTCCCTGCTGTGTACCCCCGGTCTGAGGAAGGCAATCACAGCTTCCCACTGCCCGCCACTGAGCTGGGGGCCACAGTGCTCGTCACCACCAAAACCACCCAGAACTGCGCCAGAGAGGAGAGAGTCTGAGGACAAGGGGAATGGGGCTGGAGTGCTCTGGCCAATCCCTATGGACACTGACAGCCTGTTCCTGGGATGAGCAAAGCCTTCCATGAGTATGAGCTCTGTGAGAACCAAGTTTTGCCTTTAGCAAGATCAGCTTTTCAAGATGATTGTCCTTTTTGTGCTGACTCTCAAGTTATACCTGTAAATGCTGGAGGAAGCCAAAGTGGATCATGCTTAGTTACAATGAACTGTTAACAGCTGCCATGGCTAAACCATTGGGAGGAGGCAGAGGAGACACAACCAGTGAGGATGGAGTGTGGCAGGGACTGCTGTGCCATTTGCAAGGCAGCCATTGTGCCTGGACAGGTCTTCTGCTGGATGGGCAATTGCTGGGAACATGGGGCTTGAACACCAGAAACTGCAGGGGGAAATGAAGGAGGGACTTTAGGTCCAAATCCTACACAGCAGTAGCTCTATTCTTGCTACTGACCTCAATAAAAGGAGACTTGAGGCCCTATGGAGCAAGGCACATGCAGAATCTACTCCATTTACAGGCCTGACACCCTGTCTTCTGCATTCTGTGATACCCAGGTCTTTCCACCCTCAGGGCTCTCTCACACAGTGGCAGGCATCCACCAGCACTCATGGGAACCCCCTCCATGGCTGGATACCCTGGGGATAGGAAAAAAGTTCATCTTCCCAAGCAGTGAAGAGGGGAAAAAATCTGTCCTTGCTCTGACCTACAGTTCCTGAAGTTAGGAAGGACCAGGGGCAGGCAGTGGACACAGCTAGTCCAGAGGAGCTCCCTGAACTTGTCATTACAGCCCCAGACACACATCACTTCAGCTTACTGTTGCTGTAGAAATACCATGTGTCACTTGGGATGGATGCTTCAACACTGCACAAAAGCAGTCAGGGAGTGATGTGAGCATAGGCAGGACTTAATTTATGAGAGTGTCATCAAGGCTTTGCCTGTGTGCCAGAGCTGGCCAGCATTGCTGATCCCGGGCATTTCCCTGCAGATGGTTTTCTTCACCTGCCTGTAAGTGGCTTTAAAGTATAGGAAGGTTCTGTTTGGGAAGTGAACTCGTTAGTGTGGGATTGCTGATTCTTAGTAATGACAGCAGCTGATGCCCCCTGACTGAACAGAGAGTCTGGGCGAGAAACCCCTGGAGAATGTGAGTAGTCATTTAGAAGTCCTTTGAGGGGTTATTTACATGAAGCACCATTTCTGGGTCTGCTCTTCCTTAGATGATGTGGCTTCCTTGTCTGAGAGGCTTTGGACACTGAACAAAGCTGGCCAAGCAAGGTGTGGGGGCACTGACACCAGGCACTAATGGGCCAACAAATGCCATATTCCCAGTAGGATCAGCTGGAGGCACTGTGTGGAGGGGATGTCCCTCTGATGATGGGAAGGTGACTCCCCGCCTAAGCCACAGTTCTCTCTAAGGCTGCAGGACAGATGCTACAGTTGAAGGGTGACCATGGCTCTTCTCCCCTGTCTGTAGCACTGCAGCCTGACTCATGGCATCTGACTCATAAAGGCAACCACAGGCACTGCCACAGGTGCCAAACGCCAAAATTCCTCACCACAATTCCTCTCTCAGACCTTAACACACTGACTGAGGTGAACCCTCATTTGACTGAGGCTCCTCATGATCCAGGAAGGGATGGATTCCCATCTCAGCCTTGGGGCTGAGGATGGTGGAAGAGGAGGTCCACGTGCCCAGTGACTGTCTCCTGGGCCTCCAGACACCTGTGGCAGAAACTGTGGAGGCTCAAGGGCTTGTGTCCCAGTTACCCACAACAGCCATGCTGCCCTTTGCAGAGGGGGTATTGCCATGGCATGAATCAGAATCTCCTCATCCTCATGCTCTGCACCCAATCCTGTGAAGTAACTTCAAACAACCTTTGTGTATCTGGAGTGGGGGAAAGAGCCAAAGCCAGGTCAGGGGATGTTTTGTCATTAGATGTACTGCTTCTGGGAGACAGAGCAACCTGTTTCAGGGGAGATGGGGGCAATACAGAAATGGAGCAGAACTGCCAGGATCCACCTCCACTTCCCTCTCAGAGACAGTGGCAGCCCAGCCATGTGGATACACTTCCCACCCCAGAGGATCTGGGAATTTGAACAGGAAACACCCCTCCTTCTGCTCAGGTAAGGACCTCTGCTCTCATTTCTACTGGAGCTTAAGCCAGGCATCTCCTTATATGGGATGCCACTGGCATTTGCAGCACGGAGTGGTGATTGGATCAACACTGTATTCCTCAACCAGTGAGTGGCCCTTGGATCTCCTTTCTGTTGTGGCATGTGGAGTGTCTTCCCAGCATCGTGTCTGCCTGACTGCCAGCTGTGGTGGGGCAATGCTCCCCTCTTCCCAATCTGCCCAGAAGGGATTTGTAGCCTGCTCTGTGCACTTCTCCATCCTTATGTACCGGGAAAAGGGTTGTCCATCTTGTCTGCATGGAGAGCCAAGGGAATAGACATGAAAAATATTGCAGTAAAAATTAAAGAATAAAGTGAACCCATTGTCAATGCATGCTCAGACGTCTGAATGGGATCCCCATTTTCCTGGCTTTAGGGGTCTTCAGCATGATGGTCCTTGGGGTACAGCAGGGCTTTGAGCCAGAGAGGCTCCCCTGGCAGTGGCTTTATCAACACATTCCCTATACATGACCACCTGCATAGCTGGGAACCAGCCAAGCCTGGCCACCTGCATCTCCCCACAGCCATGCCAGGAGCTGGCCATTAGAAGAAGTTCTGGGGAAAGTCTTTTTTTTGGGGGGTGGGGATGTTGCCTGTCTTTGACTTTCCACAGCAGTTTCTCACTTCCCTCTGTGAGGCAGGAGCTGTGCTTCCTCCTCAGCCTGGCACCCACCCCACTGCCTCCACAACTGCCTAGAAAGGCTGGTGAAGCTGGGCTTCACCTGGCTGCAGGGGCATGGGGTTTCAGAGAGATCCAGGGGAAAGTCCGAGGAAATCCTTGGGCAACAGAAAGCAACTGAGGCTAAAACTCTGCTCATTGCAAAATCACCTCTGTGTCTCCCTAGACATTTCAACTCCACTGACCCTGTTTTGGAGGAGGTCATGTACATATTTGAGCTCCTGCAAGTCTCACCAAAAATGCCGGTGGTAAAGAAAGGGAGTCTTGGTGCCCCTATGGACATGGGTTTGTTTTTGTCTATGGTCCTAGAAGCAGGAGCCAGCTGGCCAACAGTGTATGGCAGTGTGAGGAGAGGGAACCCCTGGCCAAGGGTCTTCTGCAGCCACCGGTCATGTCTGCCAAACCCTTCTCAATCCCATAGGCTCCCCAGACTCCAAAGTGAGGCTTTCCTCCCTCACTTTCTCCTCTCCACTCCCATTACTGGTTTACCCACCAGTTTAGTCTCCTGACAGTTCACCCACAGGCCCAACTACTCCAGACTAAAGCAGCCCCCACAGGCCTCTGCAGACCCAGCTTGACCCTTCATGGGCAGGGCCTTGACAGCAGGCAGTGCAGGCAGGGCAAGTGCGCACCATTTTATCCCATACATGAAGTAACGTCCCGATGGCAAACATCCAACATGGTCCATCTGTCTCTGGGTGCAGCATCTGATCCCCCCACTTACTGTAAGGATGGAGCTGTGTGGCCACCCCATCATCTGCTTGTCTTGATCTCATCCCATTCCACAGGAACCTTTCCCATCGATCACTTCCCAGTGCCAGCGATGGCATGGCGATACGTGGGTGCCCCTGCAATCCTCGGGGAACATCCGTGAGAGGCTGTGGGAGAACAGAGGTCAGCAGTCCCGGGGCGTCTGCCACGAGGTGGCACTGACACCACACACCGGCCTGCGCGGCTGCAGCGCCGCAGGGAGCGGCACGGAAGGGCCAGCGCCCCAAGGCAGCCGGGGGACCAGGGACAGCCAGGCAGGCTTGGCCCACTTGGGCCAGACGGGAGGGTGACAGCTGGGTCTGACTGTCCGACCACACAGCCCATTACTATGGCCTCTGGGATGCCCAGGAGAAATGGTCATTGGTTGGCTGCACGCCTGTGGGGCAATCAGAGGCACAGAGAGCTCTGCTCCACCCAACTGCACTGAGCACCTCGACCATTGTCCTGCTCCCCCCCACAGCCCATTCCCAGTGGTGTCAGGCCTCTCTGAGCATTCTCCAGGACACGGACCTGCCAGCCAGCACCTCCCTCCTCCATCCCCTCCCTGTCAGCCTTTGCCAAAAAGGAAAGTACAGTGCTACCTACCAAGCTCCCTTGGTGGAAAAGGCCAGGGCTGGAGAAAAGGGGCTGGCCGGCTCCCTGTGTGATGCTGTCAGGGGACCACAGCTTCCCTGATGCTGCTCATCAGCATCCCTCCCTAATTGCTACCCAGTACCTAATGACTGTAATTAGGAAGAATGAAGCTGCCTGGGGACTGGAAGTGCTGACGGAGTTGGGGGAGACAGATGGTGTTCGCACTTAAAGAAAGATAATAATAATTAAAAAAACCCCAACAAAACCCACAAAACCACCACCACCACCAAAAAAAAAAAAGCAAACAACAAAAAAACCCCAGACATCCCCCCAACACACACCTCCCCCCCACTAGCTTCCATCAGCCTCCTTTTCCTTAGCTTAGAGTCAGGATCACTTCGGTCCACAAGCACACCAAGGAGAGGCTGAGATATTGCACTGGTCATTTTCAAATACAGTATCTGCACACACACACATGCACATACATGCATACACACACACACAGAGAAATGCAACCCACAGAATCACCAGAGGTTTAGAGTGCCAAGGGAGCTGTGAGAGGGGGCACAGTGCCTGCCTGGGTACCTGGCACAGAGGGGGTTTCCTCACTGCCTTTGTGAACTGATGCTCTGCCCTGGGGCTGCCCCCACAGCTCCTGGTTTTGCTGTCTGTGATCAGTGAGCAGCTTTCCAGGGGTATAAGGTGAGGGAACAGCCCAAAACCCTCTGAGCAGCTGTGGTGAGCAGACAGAAGCTCTCCTGGCAAAGCTAGCCAAGGGACAGCCCCACACTCTGTCCATCTCCCTAGTGAAGACACACTGGGTTTTCCACCCCAAACTGGACCTCGGCAACCACAGAAGTTGGACAGGGACTGCAATGCACTCAGCTTTACCTGCCTGGAGAAATTCCACCTGCAGAAAACTCCCTCCAAACCCTTTCACACAGCCCCTTCCACCTGAGCCCTAGGGTGATGCCACCTGCCTCCAGAGCTACCTGTACTTGGGCAGAGAGATGATACTGGGGTGTGAGGGAAACCCCTTCCTGCCACTTGGCAGCTGGCCTTCATCAGGATGGCCTTCATCCCCCAGAGCACACTGGGGATGCAGGGACAGGGTTATGCTAGGTAGGGGGTATGTTCAGCCTCATGGAGGAGGATGTTCAGCTCTGCCATTATGGCATGAGCCTGGTCCCATTCAGGGGATGCTCCAAGAAAAGGCCCAATGAAGGCATAGGGCAAACCTGCACATCCCCTGGGCTTTGGGGGGGAAACTTCCTCCTCTCCTACAGCAAGTGGGATAATTTAAAACCCATTCTTCATCCTGGTCACAGCTAGAGAGGTGAGTAAACCTTGCCAAGTGACACAAACCTCATGTGACACCTGAAGTGATTGGTGGTGACAGGCAGATTGTGCAGGGAGAGCCTCTGCACTCCTTTCAAGGTGCCATTGTCATAGGGACTGACCCCCTCACTCCCAGGGACACCTCCAAGGAATGCAGCACTCTCCTCCTGCTGGGCAGCTGACATTCCCAAAGGGCCGTGGAAGTGGACACAGGATGTTGAAGATTCTCAAAAGTAAGGATCCAGTTTTGGACCCCCCCAAAAGGGTCATCTGGGCAGCAAGGTGGCTGGTGCCAGAGCTAGAGCACATGGTGCAGCTTGCCCTGCTCCAAGCTGCATTGCATCCTCTCCTGCCTTATGTTATTTCTTATTTTTTCCCTCTTTTTCTGAGCAGGGGATTGTGATGAGAGCCCAGGGTGTAGTCACAGGGGTGCAGAGGGAGGAGGTTGCCAGCAGTGGGGTGCTAGGGAGAAGAGCCCCATGTCCTTCATCTGCTGTCTCCAGTGTCAGCTGGCCACAGCTCCCTGGCTGCTGACAGGAGCTATTCTGAGCCTGGATCAATGGGCAAGTGTGGAGGTTTGGGTGACAGCCATGGGAGGCATGCTGAGAGGAGGGCTGCAGGCAGAGAAGAGCAGCTGGGATTCCTCAGGAGATTCCCCCATCTTCCCCGCACACACTCTGCTGTCCTGTAAGGTTTCAATGGTGCAGATGTCTTTCTCATTTCCTTCCCTCCAGAGGCAGCAGTCTAAATGGGTCCCACTACCCAGATGTCACTTCCTGATTTCAGAAGTGCCGGCATTTTGTGCAGTGGCAAAACTCCAGGATGAAGGCACCTGCAGCCAAAAACTGTGGCCAAGACTGAGCTCAGGATGACAGTTTAAATAGGGGCTTACAGTGGGAGTGATACACAAAAGATCATCTTCCTCCTCTGCCAAAAATAATTGCCATCATTATTCTGTGACAATAATAATATTTGGTAAGGCTGTTAATTCTTGTGAAGTGAGGATAATATTAAAGCTGGTGATTTAAATGCAACACTGCAAAAGTTTTTTTGATAATTAAAAAAAAAAAAAAAAAAAA
>WEIU01020217.1:137803-152657 GCA_013389925.1 Aegithalos caudatus
AAAAAAAAAAAAAAGAAAAAAGAGCTGTTTTCCTTAACTACAAGTTTTGTCTTCTCCATTAGCCTTTCCAGTGATGTCCAATAGTTTCCCATTAGCAAATTTGCAGATGATACCAAGTTGGAGGGGACTGTCAATCTGCTGGAGGGTAGGAGCACTCTGTAGAGGGACCTGGACAGACTGGATAGAAAGGCTGAATCCATCAATATGAGGTTTAACAAGACCAAGTGCTGGGTCCTGAACTTTGGCCACAACAACCCCCTGCCCTGCTACTGGTTGGGGACAAAGTGGCTGGACAGTAGTCAGGCAGAAAGGGACCTGGAGGTACTGATTAACATCTGGTTGAATATGAGCCAGTAGTGTGTCCAGGTGGCCAAGAAGGCCAGTAGCATCCTGGCCTGTATCAGGAGTAGTGTGGCCAGCAGGACTGGGGAAGTGATTCTTCCCCTGTACTTGGCACTGGTTAGGCCATAGTTTGAGTCCTGTGTCCAGTTCAGGGCCCCTTAATTTAAAAAGGATACTGAGATGCTGGAGCATGTCCAGAGAAGGGCAAGGAAGCTGGAGAGAAGGGGCTGAAGCACAAGTCCTATGAGGAGCACAGTCCTATGAGGGAGCTGGGGTTGTTTAGCCTGAAGAGGAGGATGCTCAGGGGTAACCTGATCACTCTCTACAAATACCTGAAAGGAGGCTGTGGCCAGGTGAGGGTCAGTCTCTTCTCCCAGGCAGCCAGCAACAGAACAAGAGGACACAATCTTAAGCTTCACCAGAGGAGTGAAGCTTAAGGTTGGACAGTAAGAGGAATTTCTTCTGAAAAAAGGTGATTGGGCATTGGAATAGGCTGCTCAGGGAGGTGGTGGAGTCACTGTCCCTGGGGGTGTTTAAGGAAAGAGTGGATGTGGCACTCAGTGCCATGGTCTAGTTGACATGGTGGTGTTTGGTCACAGGTTGCACTCAATGATATCAGAGGTCTTTTCCAACCTAATTGATTCAGTGATCCTGTGACAAGGACCTCAGCCCTCACAGAAAGAATCCAGTCTCCTTCCCTGGAGAAGAATGAGCACATGAGGGATGGCTGTAGCTGGTCACCCTTGCTGGCCCCTCATGGCCACCACTGCCCTCCTAGCTTATTTGCAGTGTGAATGCAAATGAGAGGGAGCATAATTTTGGCACTGGACAATCCTGTCATGGACAGTTAGAAAGAACTGGAGCAGTGGATTGGGATGAGGGGGAAGAAGAGACCTGTTAATTCCCTCCCAAGCCCCTTTCAGAGCCACAGCCTCAGCCTCTCTTACTCCCTTAATACACTCCTGACAAATTCCCTTTTGTCTTTCTTCCTGTCCCTCACCATTAATATCAAAATTGAATCTATAAATGCTTCTGGGGTGACACATTTCCCAGTGTATTCCCAGAAGTGGTCTCTCTGGGTATCTGGTTTGCTCTTCAGCTCCTCAATTATTTATCTCTGCAAGAGAACAGGAAAACAAACTCAGCAAAGCAAACTTCATGCCCTCTAGTGACACTGTGAGTTATTAAAAATATAATAAAAATTCCCCAGTGAGTCATTTAAGACGTACTTAAGAAGCTCCAACAACAGAGACAATAGTCATGACTGTTTACAGCTGGCATTGGGCAAGGAGGGCCAGGAGCAGGACAGAATCCAGATCCCCTCCAACAGGGATGTTTGGGGGGAACCCTACTGGTGGACAGTAAACACTAAATGTCCTCATTTACATTTTAAGTTAATTGCAAGATCCCTGTAAGTCTCATATGTTCTGGGGTGGCAGAATGAAGTGATGCAGGGGATGTGGGAAGTTATGGAAACAGTGGTGGGATGCAGAGGATGAAAGAAAGCAGGAGCATTTGAGAAATGCAGAGCAATGTGGGGGATGTGGTAGAAGGTGAGGAATGTGGTCAGAGGTGAGGGATACAGAGCACACAGAGGAATAAAATAGATGCAGGGATGAAGAAGATAGAGGGGATTGGGAGAATGCAGGGGGTGTAGAGGGATGTCCATCTGCATGGGCAGGTTGTGCCAGAGTGCTGCTGGGAACCTTCTGCCCCAGCAGTCCCCTGCTCACCTGACTCCCATTCCAGCTCTGATGCTGAATGGCCACAGGAGCAGCAATGAAAGAGCCCCCTAAACACCACATCCTTGTGACAGTGAGTGTCCACTGCAGCCAGTCGAGCACTTACCCCTCAGGAGAGTTCTCCTTGATGTCTCCATGTGCTGCCTCTCACATCATAGCCTTCCCCCTCTGCTCCCTCAGCCACAGGAACCTGCTGGAGCATGTCCAGTTTTCCTGTTCCTGGTCCAGAATGCAGGAGATGGCTAAATGCTGTGCAGGGTGTACAACCCAGCAGGGGCTCCAGTAGAGAGAAACTGTGGGGGACCCACTAGTCTTGGAAGTGTTAAGAGGAGCTTATCCTTAGCTTATTCCTTGCTTTCAGCTCAAATCCAGAGCCCTCCACAGCTAAAATACTCATGCCTACATTATGACGTGCTTTGAACTCAGGTTTATATGCACTGTCACAGGGGCAGTGTTGAAGCCTGTCTTGCTTCAAGGGATGCTGTGATCCAGCTTCTACTCATGAATCCCAAGCAACAGGATGGGTCCATGTGGATCCCTGCTGTGCCCCCTCTGCCCAGGAGGCAGCATGCAGCAAACACTCACTTGGGCAGTGCTTAACCCCTCGCTCTGTTGCCCCCGCAGCCCGGCACGGCAGACTCGCTGCTCTCCTCGCATGCCGCTGGCACACCGGGCTCTGCTTCAGCTTGAACGCTGGGAAAAACAAAGGGCATAATTTTAGGAGAAGCGTGTGAAATGTGTTCTGGCAGATCAGCCGAAGAGCTCTCCAGCGCAAGGAAAGCATTAACATTTGCAAAAGGTCCTTGTAACAAAGCAAGAAATTCCCAGCAGGCAAATCCAGATGTGGGGATGTACAAGCCCTGGGATGCAGACAGTGATGGACAGGTCCACTGGTTTGGGAATGATTCAGGGGTGTCCTGGGAAAGAAATGTTCCTGGGCAGGAATGTTACACTGCATGGATGAAATGGTGGAGTCAATCAGAGTGGGAGGGACTGCTTGCTCCTGGCTGGGATTGACAGCATGAAGAGGTTCAAGGGGATGGATTTAAGCTTGGTTGGGACAGGATCTCCCTTGGGTCTGAGCTCCTTTTCTCCTTCAGCCCCTCTCCCCCACATGATGGATTTGCAGAGAAAGGGAAAAAACCCTGAAGCCTGCAGCCTGTGATTCATCCTTACTATATTTGCACATATTATTAGAAAGATGAAAATATAGCCAGAGCTATAGTTACAGATTTAGTAAGCAGGACTGCCTATTTCAGCATATACTGCTTCTCCCAATGACTAACTCTACAGGGGACCAATTTATACCTCACTAGCATTAAGGCATTGCCCTACACAGTCTACTTACATATCTGGGTGGATATATTCAGCAAGCAAGTCCTTCGAGGCAGCAGTGTTTGGGTTATGGTGCTGCCCACTCAGCATGCTGTGCAAACTGGCTGGTGCCCAAAACCTCTGCCTCCACATTCAGTCTCCTGCTAATGCTTACCCAGACTTTGGGGATATATCTGTCCATGAATGCCACAGGCAAGAGAGACTTGTTTGCTTGCTGCTTTGCAAGCCTTCTCCATCCCTGACAGGGAGTTTGGGATGAATGAAGAGGGAGAGATCCAGAGCTTGCCAGCTCCTTGCTGTAACTCATCCCCATCTTTTTATTAACAAATTATTAGCAAACCCCACAAGTCTGAACCCACAGGTGGCAGTAACCACGCCTGGACCATAAGAGCCCTTGTTCCCAAGCCTGGTTGGTGGGCTTTGTGCCCACCAGGTAGGAAGGTAGCTGATACCTCCCTGTGGCAGCTCTGTGCTATCCCATGTGAGGAGACCTGGTGCCCTGTGTGAGCCCTGGGCACAGCACCCTGCTGCATGGGTTCTTTTTCCTTGCTGAACTGTTAAATACAGTCAGGTGGACAGGATATCTGCTGTAGTCCACTTGCTTGGTTTAAGACATTTTGGTTTGCTAATTAATCAGGTTCATTCAATATTTTTCTGCCCGCAAAAATGTCTTTCAAGGTTCAATAAGGCAGCAGGCAACTGTGTGACCTGAAGAAGACTAAATAAAATACCAGGTGTGGTTGCTGGTCTCCTGCATCTTGCTGCAAAGAGACTGCGTACTGAGCCCACTCAAAGTGCAAAAGCTCCCAGGTGTGCTAGTGTGGAGGGGCCAGGAAGGCAGCACTGGATCCCTGCTGCCAACCCAGAAAATCCTCTGTGTTTTCCCATGAGGTGGCAATGCAGTGTCTAGAGCACCTTATGCCAGGGAGGTGAGGAAGACTCCAGGATCTGTCCTCTCTGGCTGCAGTGGGACATAGCTCCACAGGGATGTGACCCCAACAGGGTGTGCAGTGACACAGATATTTCCGCAGCAGTGCAGTGAACTGCATGGCTGAGGTCTGCAGGGAAGATTTTCTTGTGTGATGTTTTCCTCCTTTTGCTGGAAGTAAGGGAGAACCCCTGCTTTTGCATGTTTTTTTTTGTTTGGTTTGGTTTGGTTTGTTTGTTTGTTTTCTGATTGCTTCAGCCCCAAGGAAGGAAAGGGAGATTGCAAGGGAGCTGACTCTTGGGACAGTGTGTGACAGGAAGCTCTGAGCAGAGGAGACCCCACTGTGGTTGTGTTTGCTGTGAGAGACACTGGAGACTCCACTTTTGGGATGGCAAAACACTGTGCGACCCCAACCACTCACCAGAGAGGTGATGGCACCCCTATTTCTGTCCCTGGCCTCCTAGTGAACATGTGGGAGGTATTTTTATCCTCGTGCCAGCTCCCTTAGTCATCGGTGCTTGCTTTAAATGGGTCAACAGGGAATAAAGATGCAGCAGCCCTTGCTCCCTCGCTGTCTGTCTTGGAGCACATTTACCAGCAGCACTGACTTCTCCTCTTGCACTCCGTCCTGGCCAAGTGCTCTCAGAGACCCAGGAGAGAACTCCCTGGCCCAGGCAGTGTCAGCTGCAATTAACTCCCCATTAAAGGCCGGTGGTGAGGCAGCCCCACTGCAGAGTTGCTCTATGCCAGGACAACAAGGGCTGTCTCCCAGGACAGTGGAGAGGAAGGTGGCTTCTCTGATAGTGGCAGAGGCAGTGTGTTGGGGTGGATGGCTGAACAGGGGAAAGGGGGCAGCAGGAAAACTGTATCCATCTCACACACCCCAGATGCATGGGTATGGGGAGATACATGGGGCACTGGGAGCTGGGGTGGGGGGCAGGTATGGTGCCTCTGAGTCATTTTGGGAAGGAGATGAGGATAACTAGGAGAATCCATAAGGTTTGCAATCTGCTGCCAGCAAGGTCATGGAGCAAGTGTAATACACGATGACATGATTTGACAGCAATAAGCCCAAAACCATGGTGATCTGCCTGGACAGTGCCAGTCACTGCCGTGACTCCCAGTTTTCACTGCCTCACATATCTGTGCACCTTGCGACCATTGTGCCAGCACCATAGTTCACAAACTCACATTTGATGACCATCCTGGGAACTGTAGCAAAACATGAACTCTAAACCTGGGTTTAGAACCAGGGCTCTGCCTGAGCATTCCCCTGGCTCCAGCTCCACTGCGCTGGTGCAGCCCACCTGATTCTGTGAGCAGTGATCTCTCTTCCAGCAGCAGTGCTAGCTGGTCACCATTTAAACCATTTTAAATGGTTTGTTCCAAAAATGTGACAATAGAGCTTCACATCTGCTCCCACCCAGTGTTTCAAGGGTGAGATTTTCACTGCATTTGCCTTTGTGGCCAACTCCTGGCCTAGAGGCAATAGCGCTTGACTCCAAGGTGACCTCAAGAGATAAGCATGGGGCGAGTGCAGCAGCACCCAGGGAGATTTGGGCCTAATCCTTGTGACATTTTATGCCCAGACAGAGAGAAAAACAGCAGGAGACAAGCTGGGTGTGGGGAGGAGGGGGACAGAGGGGGCAATGGCTGACAGAACCAGGCAGTCGCCTCCATCACATTTAAGGGAGTTCATTTTCCTCCTGTCTCCTCAGATCTGTCCTGCTGCGCTTGCACAGAGCCATGAAGCTTGGCTGCCCTGGAGAAGAAGTGAAGGGAGGGGGACCTGCTCATTGGGAGATGTCCCAGAGAGGAGCCACAGCTCCAGGCACACTGTGCAGAAGGGATTCCACACCCTGATGTGAGCCAGACAAAGAGTGAAGGGCTGGCAGCCTGCCTGGGACCCCCACCACATGCAGGGAGAGTGAGGTGGGTGCCAGCAGCCCACCTCTCCCACTGCAGGGGGAAAGCATCCTTGCTGCAGAAGGAGACTGCAAAGCCCTCTCAGCAGCTCTCTCAGGAGGCCCTGACACAGTATTACCCTCAGGCACCTCAGGGCAGGAGTCAGGCCTGCAGAAAACCAGAAACTAGCATAAAGATTGTGAGAGTAGAACAGAAAGAAGGAAAGAAGTGAAGTTTTGGAACTTTTCTTATTTCATCTCTGGCTCCTGATCCTCTAGGCTACACTAATTTTACCTTTTCAAGTCTTTTCTCTGTGAGAAGGATGACTAGAAACCCAGACCTTGCTGATGAAGGCAGAGCCCCACAAGCACTTTTGTGGGTGGAGAACCTGGCAGAGCCTTTGGAGCTCCAGCCCCTTTGATTTCTAAAGCCACAGAGCCTGCCTGGCAGGTCAGGGAGGGGAAAGTGACATGAGAGTGGCAGTGAGGGCAGCATGGCTTGCAGTGGCATCCATCCTCTGAAGTAAAGCTGGTGCAACAGGGAAATGTCTCTGGAGGTGAGTGAAAGATGGCAGAAGGGCCACTCAGGTGTTGCTAATTTTCAAGACCGAGGTTTTTTTTGTCTTAGCAATTCTGTTGCTCAGCAAGGCATGACATTTCCTTGCCGCCACCAACCTGGCCACCCCTTCTCCAACTGGTCCTGCTGCCTGATGAAGACAGGCTTGTGGTGGCCACGGTCAATAGGAGCAGCCAGCAAGCTCCTATTCAGAGCTGAAGGACAATCTAGAAATGTGAGCAAAACACCTAAACGTGAGATCAATACTAAAACATACCCTTCCCCTCCAAAGAGCCATTTGGTATCTCTGATGCATGTATTACTTTCACACTTCATGATGGTGCAAGTGTCTGGGCTTTTCTCCTTCTCCTGATGTGCTGGAAGTACTTTACCTAGAGCATCCTTAAGTCTTTCCCATGAAACAGGGGCTCCAGCCTTTACTCAAGAGGGATAAACTGAGGCAAGCGAGCTCCCATGTTTGCAAATCTTTATCACTCTGCATCCTTCATGCCTCCCAAAATCACAGGCCCAGGGTCTGGTCTCAGTCTCCTAGATGCCAAGGGAGCAGAAACCAGGAGACGCTTCTGGCCATATGGTGCTCAGTGACACATCTGTGTTTAAGTGGAATCTCTTGGGCAGGCTGGGAAGCAGCTTTCTGAGCCAGCTTGGTTCCTGCCCAGGGTGTGGTTCCCTCTTCCCATGCCCCAGGCAGAACCCTGGGGAAGGAGCCCTCTGGCCATGTTCTTCTCCCAGCTTGCAGCTCCACACATGGCTTCCCTTTTCAAGTGGTGCCAGGGCCATCTACCCCACATCTGCCAGCTGCTCCATCCTTAAAAAAGATGGTGGATGGGAGTTTTTGCACCTAATTTGGACGTGGCCAAAGCCTGCTGGGCTCTCCATGCTGCCATTGGTAGAGGAGAAACCTGCTGCTGGTGGATGCCAAGAGTTTCTTTTTCTCCTCATATTTGTAATTACCTCCACTGGTTGTTACAAATACTGGCAAGCTTTAAAAATTATCAGGGCAGCCACCCCCTGCATTTACCCCCCTTGCTCCAGCAGCCACAACCTATCTCCAGCCAGGGCAGGGATCATTCTCTGCCTGCAAAAGGCTAATGGTACATCCTGAAACAGAGCATGAGGGGCAGAAAGCAAAAGATGAGGCCAAGAGTAGCACCAGAGGGCAACTGCACAGTGTGTCCAAGGGCTCTTGTGACAAGATGAATGTCCAGCAGTGAGAGTCCCATTCGAAGGATATCAGGGACATCTGCCTCTGCAAGAACTATGAGACTGTGAACTGGTCCTCCAAGAAGAGTGATGAGTGAAGATTAGGACCTGGGAGGCTTGAACACAGCTTCCCTCACTCAGTCACATACCCTTCCCTGCCCATGGCATCAGCCAACTCGCAGGAGTTTTCACAGCCCCCTCCACCTGCACTCTGCTGCACTCAGCTGCAGAAGTGAGAGCAGACCTGTCACATCCCCCACCCTGATCCCTCTCTGCTGCTTTTGGCACATTTTTAATGGTGCAGTCTATAGCCACATACTCTGTATGGATTTTCAGGTTTTTCTCTTGTTCTGCTTACTTTATTCCTATTCCCCCACACTGTATATTATTCCCCTTACCCTGTCCTTTGCAGAACTACAGGTAGTTACTCGTCCCCTCATCTAGCCTCAGCACTTTGCAAACCTCACACAGACCTTCAGAAATTATTTGTTGGAAGCCAATATCTTGCCTTTCCCCTTTTCTGTTCTTTTCCCCACGATTTGCCATGGATCCTTCTGCATCCCTTCTCATAGGAGTTTTCAGTGTGCCTTGGTCCCTTGTTCCCCTTTGGGTGCGTGTACCCACCAGCTGTCCTTGTATTAGTCTCAAAGCTATTCACTAATTTGCTCTGCCTGTGTGGAAAACACAGGACTTATTTCACCTAAAGCTCTGCTGTTGGTGGCATCTGTCCTGTCCTTGGGTTGGGATTTGGGAGGCAGGAGGAAAATGACATATCTGGTAGGAGCACCAAGGTGACTCCTGATCACTGCAGCGTGGCTGCTGCCAGTGTGGCACGGGGACAGTTCCTATGTGGGAAAGTGGCATGCTTGATTTTTAGTCTCCCAAAAGACAAAGGCTTATTGCACAAGAAAATGTCATCAGGGTAATGGTAGGAGACCTGAAGCAAATCCCTGCCACTAATAGGACTGGGCCATCTTCAGCAGGTCTCAATCACAAAGGTGAATCATGCCAAAATGAAGCTGGCTTGAAAGCCCACAGGTTCCGGTGGGCGAGGGAGCTCTGCTCACAGCCAGCCCTCTGATAGCAAAGCCCTCTTCTTCCTCTGTAATCTGGTGAAAAGACACATCAATGGACTATCCTGGGACACTCTTGAGAAGCCAAGGGCACAGAGGGCCTGCAGTTTGCTGCTACAGAGGGGAAGAGGCAGTTTGGCACTTACCAGTGCCTGTGGAAGGGCAAGCGGAGGAAAATGATCGTCCAAAAGCAGCACATCACTCTGTGCAGAGGTGGTGCATGGGCATTGCATATCCACACCTCTGTGTTTTCTTTACCTTCTCACCCTTGTTCTCTTCCATTGGAAAAGCAAAACTGATTCTCTGCCATTCCCTGGTTTTAATTAAGGATCTTTCCTGTCCTGTTCTGCTCACAAGCCTTCCCTGGTATCCGCCCGAAGCTCATTGTTCTCAGGACACATCCCTGATTTTTTTTTCACCCCTTGGCATTTCAAGAAAGTGCAGGAGCCAGTGGAGCCAGCTTTTGCTGGAAAAGGGTTATCATGACAGGAGGAGTGTGCTGAGGCCCTTCAAGTTTCTTCTGGAAGAGCCTGTCGCCCATCACAGGGAAGAGCTGGCAGAGGGGAAGGTGGATGTGCTCCTGCTGCCAATGTTCCACCAGTCATCCTCTGTTTCCATGTCAAAATGTTGGTCTTGTAGAAGCAAAGATTTCATCAACATTCATACCCCACTACAACCACAGGCACAATTACATCCACCTGGCCCAAACTTGTGCTGTGTGGGGGTCATGAGCCCTACATATCTCCTGGTTCCAGGGATGAGATATGAGGAGATGAGGAGGGACAGCTGGTTTGCACGGAGGCATCCTGCCCTGCTGGCCAAGCCACACTGCCCTGCGGACTCTGAGCTGCCTGCAGCACCTGAGTGTACCTGGCAGCCGGCCGGCACCTGTGCCAGAGCCTATGCTTGGCACGGCCGCCCTTCCCGAGGAGAGGCTCTGCCGCTGCTGCCGGTCTGACGCCGGGACAGCACGCAGCACGCTGCTCCTGGCCATATGGCCTCCTCCTGCAGACCCTGCCTTGGCCGCCGGAACAGGCGCCCTAAATCCCCCATCCCAGCAAACCCCAACAGCTTGCTGCCACCACCACCGTCTCAGGTCCTCAAGCAACGGAGGGGAAGCACTGGGTCCCTTTTACTGCCATGGTCTGGTTTTTATTGCTCCACAGTTGGCTGAAGCAGCCTGGGGTTGGCCCCGCTGCCTCCCATCCTCCCTGCAGCAGACCCCCTTCACTCACACCTGTTACACTGATGCCTAAGAATGCCCTGCATTGCAATGGCTGCTCTCATCCTTTCTCTCTTTGGGTGTGTTATGCCCTAAATGACTGTGGTTTCAATCAGCGTGTTGCATGAGGGGGTGGTCAGGGGTGAGAGCAGAGAGGTGGAGAGAGGGAGTGTAGCCAGAGATGCCACTGCACTGCTGAGTCTTGGCTGTGCATTGCTGCTTCCAGGTGTTTATATGGCTTTTTAATGCTTGAAAAACTGGAAGAGACTTACTTTAAAGAGGAAACGAGGGAATACTTGGGGTCCAGCCAGGATAGCAGCAGGGACCTGCTGCACAAGCCCAGCAGAGAAGGAGATTTGAGGCTGGGGTGCTCCTGCTCAGCCTGCAGGCACCAGTGAGGGGACAGTTTTGGGTCCAACATTCCACTGACTGCCCTGAAGCTCAGATGAGTGTAAAGGGGGCTGCAAATACTCTGCAGCCATCCCCAACACAACCTCCAGACTGCGCCAGCAAAAACCCTGGGCTAGCAAGCTGACGGTTACCAAGTGCCTGCAAAGGGGGAGCATTTACCAGCACTGTTTCCAAGTTTAATCTTAAATGCAAAGTCCATATGCAGACAGTCTGGGGGTCACAGCTGATGCTCATGGACCTTTGTGCTGTATGTGGAGGCACGGCTACCCTCTAACAGTGGCATCTGAGGGAGCTTGGGCTTCCAGCCCAGATCTTGCTTGCCCATACTGTGACATAAATTAAAAATAAGCCCTTGCTTTGAGCTGATCTTCTTCTCATTCCTCTGGATGTCATTTGGATTTGAATGCAGCTGCCTTTGGGAAGCTGGAAGCTTGCAAATCTCAACTTTTGAATGTTTTCAGTTATGATGGTAATGGCAAAGCACATATGCTTCTGTGTTCTCTATAAGCTGTTATGAGGCACAGTTGTTCTTTTACAGCCATTTTTCAGCCAGAGCATCAAGCACAGGCAGAAGAATAAAACTCTTGTGAACACTGGGCTGGAAATAGGGTGAATGGTGTTGGGCTTAGCCACCTCATCTCTGTGCCTCCCCCAGTGCATTTAACTTTCCCCTGCTTTAGTTTTCCAACACCCAAGACATACTTTGGCTTCCCTAATCCATTGAGCCTATGATAATTTGAGGAGGGGAATAGCATCTTATTGCAGATTAGCCCAGTACTTGACCCCAGGGATCCCTAATTGCAGTCCAGGGGTCCCATATCCCAGTCCTAGACAATGGATCTCATAAAACTCAGAACTTCCGAGCAGAATGCTGACGGCCACAGAAATTTCTGTCACAGAGACAAAGGCAAGGGCAGATTCTTCCATGGCTCTAGCCCTGGCTGGAACAGAACCAGCTTCAGTAGCTGAAGTTTTGGAGGGAAGCAGGTTTCTCTGGTGTATCCTGGGGAAGGGTGGGAGGTGTAGGGGCATGCACATGCCCCATGGATGGGATGGTGGCACACGCCCCATCCCAGGGATGGTGGCAGGAGCTCTGCCTCTCCTCTACCTCCAGGCAGGGGACAGTGTTGCAGTGCATGCCGGAAGCTCTTCCTGACAGCCTTCCTTCGCCTTCAGCTCTTCCTAGCTGATGATGTCGGGTGTTGGCTGCTGATTTGCAAGCAGCAAAACCCACTCTGGCAGCACTCCTCAGCACACAAGCATGAGGTGCTGGAGACCTCCTATCGCAGCACAGCCCTTTGAGATCGGGCATCCACCCCACAGCAGCACCATTTCCCTCATTCACCACTTGGCCTTGAGCCCCGCTCAGTCCTGCATGCTAAAAATCACTTTTTTTGGGGGGAGAGTGTCTCTGATTCCCCGGGTGAGGACGGAGGGGGCACTGGCTGCATAGATTCGGGGCTCCAAACACCCACTGCTAGCTTTTCTCGGGAGCTGACTGCACCCCAAATCCTCTCACATTCAGGGGGGAACCCAGGGCTTTACTTCACCTTGATGATAGTGATGGCTCCCTCCTCCTCCTGCTCCTCGGGCAAGAGCCTGGCAGCTCTGCTAGGCTTGCACACCCCCATGATCAGTGGGGATCTGGGTCTGTCGGGCTCTCTGGCTGTGACAAAGAGGATCTTCTCCAAATCACCGTGCTCTGCCAGAAACAGTCTGTTTACAGAGTCAGCGCTCGGCGTATCCCTGCCCACTCGGTGCTGAACTGCCCGTATATCCTATTTCTGTAGGCACAGAGACACCCTTCTGTAGTCTGAGTGGCATTGTCACTACAGGGAATATTTACATGACATCCTCCAATGCTGGTGGTCAAAGTTTAACGGAGCTCTTCTCCCAAATCCCCGTCCCTAGAAGTGCCCGCGGATGCTGCAAGCATGTTTTTTGTTTTTTCTCCGGAGGTCTCTGCTGACCTGAATTTTCCTGCGGGTCCTGCCGCTGCTTCCCAATGATGTGAGAGCGTAGGTGCCGCACTACAGGATTTTCCTCTCACAACCCCCTCTCTTTGGGGATGCAGCTTGTGGCTGGGTCACTTATTTGACAAAGATGAGCTGACGGCTCAGCGGGGATGCGGGCTGCAGCCCCTGGTGCCAGTACTGCACGGAGCCAGCCCCGGCTGGCCCTGCTCCCCGGGGACGTGCCGGGCGGGTGTTCGTCTGCACCATGCCCGTGGCTTTGGTTTCCTTCTAGGTTGATGCACGCAGCTAACGCCTGCGAGCGGCTCTTCCTCGCTCCTTCTCGCTCCCAGAAACCCTTTAAATCGGCTGCTTCACACTCAGTAAACACCCTCCCCCCACCTTAAATCCGTTTCCTTTCTCCCAGGTCATGCCAGGCAACCATTTTCCAGCAAACTCCCCGATTTTGGCCAGTTTTTCGCTCTGCCTGTTAAGTCTGTTAAACTCTCCGGGCCCCCCGGGCGACTCAGCTCGCACACACGTCGGGAGCAATCACCCGGTGCCTGGGAAACGGTTGCTGGCGTTACCTGGGCAGCAGCAAACTTTGCTTGCGCAACTTCTCTCACAGCCGATGCTGCTTTCCGCTATTAGTGGTAACGACCCCCATGTCTGCAACTTCCAGACGATGGGGCCTTTCATCAGAGTCCTCACAGATGCAGGGAAAGGGTGGCTTTTGGAGACAAGCAGTTTTCTTCCGCCTCAGTAGATTTTTATATCTTTCAGGGAGCTCTGGGGGCTACAAGCTACCTTATCTAATGGATCTCTATTTGGCTGAGGCACAGAGAGCCGATCGGACACGTCCCGGGCTCCAGCTGCTCTCCTCATCCATGCTTTCAATGCCTTTGACTTTTGCCAGACTCCAGATGGGAAGCGAGCAGGGGCCAGCAGGGCTCAGGCTTTGTGAATAGGGTAAGGATATTTCATCCTCTAAACCCATCCCCCAGCAAAACACACAAGTGTTTCACCCTCGATGGGATGGGAAGCTTTTGTGCAAAGCTCCAGCCTGAAATAGCAGATTTCCATGATGCACAGGTAGGATGATAATGGAGTGTTTCATCCCCTCTGAGACCCTCAGCCTGCTCCCTGTGATGTGGGAGGTAAGGCATGGCTCTCGAGGACAGGCTGGTCCACGGGGCTTCAATGTTGGCCTGAAGGAAGCATCTGCCAGAGTGAGGTGAACCTTCCCGACCTGTTTAATCCCACCTCCATCATTATAATGTCTTTTTGTATCACCACTTGCCTGGGAGCTGGGGTCTCCTGTGCCATTATGCCATTATGCAGCCCAAGGGCAGTCACACCCCCCAGGCTAGAGTACCAACAGGGCAAGACAGGATAATGCATGATTCCCTCCCCAACTCTGTCACCAAACATGGAGGGAATATATGCCCAAGAACACAGTGATGATGCCAAATTTGTTGACCTTCCCTGGTACAGGATTTAGGTCTGTCAGGAGATGATGAGGCTGTGGCCACAGCTCCCATATGTCATTGCCCCTCATCCCAACCACCCTTGTTACAGGCTGTACAATGTGTTAGTGCTGGGCAAGGGGTCTGACAGCCCCTCAGTTTGCCCCACCCTGCTCTTACCGCAATGGCCCAGAGAAGGAAAGGCAAATCATGCCCTTCTGGGAAGAGGAGCTGGCAGTGAGGATGAATACCACCTTTATGGGTGGCACCAGCCAGAGACCAATGCAGCGGGTGCACACTCCCCAGAGAGTCTGAACTTCAAAGTCCAAAAATAGGGCCAGCCAGTGGCTGACTGAAAGTCATTGTGATTCTGTGCAGGATGACTTTCTAGGGGTGCCCCAACAGCCTCCCACTTTGCCCATCGACAGCTCCGCTTGGGAGATGCTCTGATGTTCACAAGGGACTGTGACTGCTGTTCTCCCCCCTTCCCTAAGTGTCCCCCCGCTGAGGGGCTGCAGAAGGGCACCCCACCACCCCATGGGCTCTGTCCCCCCCAGCATACACCTCTCCCGTACCACTAAATGCCAGCGTGTGGGGGTGTCGCGGCGGGGCTTGGTGGTGCTCGGAGGTAGGCGGGCAGCACGGGACTGGCGCCACGCGTGCCCGGACGCCCGCGGCGCCTGCCCGACGGGGTGGGCG